>JABAJV010008772.1:0-12149 GCA_018854895.1 Tricholoma furcatifolium | reverse complement strand
GATAAATACGAAAATATCTTGACGTACATTGCCGGGAGAATCAGTGTCCATGCCGACTTTTACCATACCATGTGGAAGGGTAGCACCTGTGACCATATTGTGGGTACATTCATAACACGACTCGCTGAAGAGCACTACTGACCAGGAAATACATGTCCGCCATTTGTGGTACCTATGAATGGGATAACGAGGCTTGCAGGATCTGAAATGACCGGAATGGGAGATGAAACTGGGATAGCCGAGCTTGAGGGTTGCACAGCTGTGCTTTCAATCGCACTTGTATTGACAAAGATGTCAACGAAATGTCAGAGGTACGATTTACATGGGCCCACCTAGATGCCTGCGACGCGGCAAGACAGACATTGGCAAGGAGGACGAATCCAAAGCTGAGCTTGGATTGAGGCATAGCCCTCATTATTCTTCAAAATTTCGTGTTGCGCTGGTGTCTTGTGTTGCTCTGCACCTGAAAGTGGGGCGATAGCTCGAATCCAAACGCGTCCGACGTGTATAAGAAAGTAAGAAGGTTTGTCAGGTGGGCAAGCATGACACTATTCGGACTCCAGATCGGACGAAAAGCGGGAAGCGAAGTAGCAGACGATGTGAAAGAAGCGTGGAGAGAAGCCAGTGTGGTAACTGGACCTTGAGGAGCCCCTCCTGCGTGCTATGTCACATGGACATCGTAGGTTAAATACATGTTTGAAATGATCTCTTTGCAGGACATACAATGCAGTATGTGCACTTACTTACATGCTGTCTTGTACAAGTAGCGATTAGCTACACATGTATCCCTTGACATCATGCAAGTCGACGAAGAGTGCCTCGGTAATTGCCGCGGTGATAAATTTGTTCTCATGTCTGTCGCTTTCTATAGTACAAATGCCATCTGAATCTAATCAAGCCTCTGCATAGTCCTTTCCAAGGCTTGCGCAGAGGGAACGCCGCCCAGGCTGATGGGAATCATAACATATCATCCAACATTACTGAAATCTTCAACTTCGCCTACAATTCCCAAAGATCCCAGGACGGTATCGATAAATCCTACCAAATTACAATCCAAAGCATTGGAACATTAGTCGACCTTCAGCCGGCTTCTTCTGGTTCAGTTGGCGGTACCCTCCGAAGGAAGGATTCGTCTAGCGCTCCTATACGTCATAGTGAGATATTATACACCAGGACAAAGAAAAAAGCGACATACGACCAACACTATTAGAATGTTTACCCCTGTACGCCGTAACTGGGCTAGGAGTTGAATGGAACATCATAGTAGAGGTTGAGGAAGCATTGGTATTAGTCGATGAACCAGCGACAGAAGAGTAGTGAACAACACGAGATGGTGTAGAAAGAGGGGAGGCTGGATATTTTGATGGTGAAGCAGCTTGGGACAGTGAGAAAGGCTTTTGAGGTTGAGGGCTCGACTACGAATAAAAAAGATGAGAAAAAACATTTCAGGAGCTTCATGAATAATACCTGAGGCGATAGAACTTTGAATGCCCGTTTCGGAGTCGGAGAAGATGAGAATAAATTAGGGGTTTTGCCTGGCGTCGCTGGCACAGGCGCTCGAGGGTACTTGACGGCAAGGACACCCTCCATGACATTGAAAGCCAGAATTAAAGCAACAGTCACTTCTAATGATTCCGAAATAGCCAAGGTGAGGGATAAAATAGAGATAAATGCCAGAAAAACTCACCAATGATGCAGAACCACCTATACAGCCAATCAGACGACCATCTCTCGGACCGGGTGGAACTCAATACAATCTGTATAGAGCTCTGTATTGTCGGAACCGGTAGGAGATTCGAAAATGCGAACAAAACGACCAGGCAGAACGCGTTTATGCGAATTCGTTGAAGTGCTTCTGCTCGATGAGGCTTAAAATGGTTCAGGACTGCCTGGAGCATCGATGTCATAAAATTCGGGTTTTTCACGGGTGCCGATGCCATTGTTCTCAAAAACTGAGCAAACAACGCAGAAATCGGGCAGTGGAGGCGAAGGGCAAAAGTTGGTCGTCAACGTTGGACAATGCCTGGCTCACATGACAATTTGATCACTTCCACGTGCGCGCTGGAACGCGTCGGGAGTCGGGACGGCGCCGTCGCTTGCGGCGTAGTACTTTCTGGCGTACTACCTAGGAGAATCATGACTCTCTTCGCATTATTTTAATGGAACACTAGTTCGTAACTCGTCTCCCCGGAAAATGAGAACTCAATGAGTCAGAGATCCATTGGTATGCGGCACTTCAGCTGCAGGGAAAAGAGTTCAATTTTTAGTATCTGATCACTAGTCCGTTGGCTGAGCGCTGCTCAGGGCATCTTTTATTGACAATTCTCGTTAGTCATCTCGGAGACTCGGGCATTGCGCAGGATCGAAACCCGTACTACGTTATATATTGAGTGCAGTCAGCTCAATCTGCAGATCGCATTAATGCAATGGGTTCCTCACATGATAATATGCACCGCCTCCTACTTAAAGAAATAAACTGTACGGTGCACATGCTATAGTACACAAGATCATGATAGGCACATGGTAATCTTTTTGTATGGTTCTGAATGAATATGATTATCATCTCATATGATGCGCGGTTACAAGTTACAAAGCGAGCTGTGCATGGATTTCGACGGCTAACATGGTCTAAAAACAGCTAAAATCCCTAGAACCGGATCCTACAAAGAGTGGCAATTAAATAGCCTTGAGCAAAGTAGGAAAACTCGTCAACATCAGTTTTAAAAAGATTGATAGATTTGCTCATCTGTATTAGATTATACGGGTCTCAGGAGGTCTACAAAGTGCGGAAACGAGGATAAAACAAAAGGAAGATAAATGGGCTTTGTAAAATTTTACGGGCAGAAATGGAGAAGTCTTGTGTCGTTCCTGTGGTCCTTGTGGTCCTTGTGGTTCTGACGTGAGATAGTACTAGGTGGCGCTGAGCCTTTTTTTAAACCCTAGACAGCATTATTTAACTGTGAACGCTGAGAGTACGATCTGATGCAAGCGGCAAAGGATTAACGCTATAAATGATGAATTTCCAGTGAAGCTTGGCGGGTAACACATGCCACAAGAATCAAGATGGAAAATCGTCAAAGATGAGAAAAGTGTATTAAGACTTTTTCGGTGAGTGTCCCTGTTTTTCACAATGTGAATGTTAAAGTTGACGTCCAAGTGTCTGACATATCAAAAAAGGAACAGCTTTGACTCGTCCAGCCTGCAGCAGCACTCACAAGACAGCTTTTATGACACACCCGATGCATGGAAGTCATGTTCCTGGTTGGCTGGTAAGCCCACGATTGTGAATGAGAAGAAATGAGGCCTGAGGCCTGAGGCGCGTAGGAGGTCTGAAGAATTTTATCGTTGTCTTTATCTTGTCAAACCGGATCATATCAAAATAGGTCGCCAGTATCAAAATCATTCGTCCGCGTCATGACTCACATTCACCAGTCATCACAAAGGCTACGATTTACAAGCCATCGTAACCTTCTTACTCTGAGTGCGCAGTCATTCGCAGGAGCTTCGGCAGTAACATCAACGCGTCACCTCGTCGGCACCGGAAGATATTGGCATTTTCATCTGACATCTCCAGATTGAACTGTCCCGCCAGCGCCGGGGCATTGCATATTGAATGCTTGATTCTGCCTTCTGAAGAATGGAGATAGTGCATCTTGTGTTTTGATGCCGAGTATTTGGGGCTTATGTGTTCCTCTTGGTTCCTGTCAGTGTGATATTCTCATTTTGTATCTGCTGCACTGTCTTCGCAACATCAATGCGCATCCTTCGGGTCAGTGGACAGTTTATGGTGGCTTTTGCCTTCCCACCAAATCTTAGAAATTTGACACAAGTCTGATGGTTCGTAGGAGACAACTGAGATGATTGATTCCATCTCTTATGGATAGGCATCAAGGTAATGTACATGCGGCGTATATGTAAATGTATTTGGCTTATGCTGACGCAGTTGCAGTTGCAGCCGCAGTAGAAGACGTGTCCGTAATGCTTGGACTCTGCCTGAATCGAAGGAAGAGGACATCAGTTGTACTTCGCGGTCGTAAGACATTGGATAACCTACGTCCAGACAATGGTCGTTGTGCTGCTGGCCAGATACGGAGACTGCTCAATCAGGACGTGATACACTCTCTCGGCAGTGATTACAGGTGCATCTTGAGCTGCCACAGCTCTCATCTGGCGTTGTTAGGTTTGAGTTGATGCGCCTACAGACGAATCAAAACCACCTACTTGGGAGATCAAGGCAAGAGCGGACATCGTTACGAGGGATACTTGTGCGAAGAACATCACTATGGTGGTCTAAAGGGAGCTTGAGGTAGAAAGAAAATGAAGAGCTCTTTAAGTGTTCCCCCTGGATTACCCTTCACTTACGTTATGTCTCGATTTGGGTGCGCCTCAACAGGTACTTATTCTTTGGAGATCTGTCATCCTCATAAGCATCATCGACCGAATCGGACATTGGGTGTTGAAACATTTCAACCTTTGACTGTATGTCAGCGGCCTTGCAGCCCGGTATACCGCGTATGTCTTCATTTGTGCCGAGCGCCTCCCTCCCACGCAATGCCGTGGCGCTTGGTAACCCCTTCTTTATTCTTCTCGTGAAATTCTTTACATTAACTGGGCACCAGGTACAATAAACAGGTACAGCATTTCAGCAACATTTCACGTCCATGGAAGTACCCTCCGACAACTGATGCGTCAAGTCAGATCAGGAGTCAACTCATGAAATTTGTTGTGGAATCGTATATAAGGCGGTATTCCCAACTCGATTATGACTAGTCGTTTCAAAGGGCTTCATGGGTTCCAATTTTTTGTTACTTCTTTCCTTTCTGCCTGCTGCATATGCTGGCACTGGTCCGATAACCAACCTAGAGATCGTCAACAAGTACATTAGTCCTGACGGTTTCAATCGCTCGTATGTTCTCTTTTTTTCCTCGATGTCATCGACTGACTTCGGCTTCAAAGGGCGGTTTTAGCGGGACAAACCGCTGCTAGTGCTAGCTTCCCTGGACCCCTCATCACAGGATACAAGGTTAACACGGAGAAATTTCAGAAATGACAGGTCTCGAACTGACAGTTTATAGGGTGACAACTTCGAACTCAATGTCATCGATGGCCTTACCGACGCTACAATGTTGAGAGCGACTAGCATTGTAAGAACTATCGTTTCATTTTACTTCTGTGATATTTGACCAAAGCATATTAGCATTGGCACGGGATCTTCCAGGCTGGAACTCCATGGGCTGATGGCCCAGTGGGTGTATCGCAGTGCCCGATTATTCCTGGTGACTCCTTCCTATACAATTTCAACGTTCCCGATCAGGCTGGGACATTCTGGTATCACTCCCATTACTGTATGTGTGAATTGGTTTCATGTGACAGAGGCTAACTTCGATCTGTTACTTTTTCTATAGCGACACAGTATTGTGATGGTCTAAGAGGCGCTTTCGTTATTTATGATCTACTTGATCCCCAAAGTCTTCTGTACGTGTCTAGACTGTTACATTTCCCATAGTTGATTGAACTTCGCAATCAAGGTATGACATTGACGATGGTTTGTTCTATTCAATACGTTTGATCGCAAGCCCAACTGATTGCCCATTTCCTCAGATGACACCGTGATAACGCTTGCCGACTGGTATGCTCATATTTCTTAGCCTCTAAGATTAACCGCCATTCATTCACAAGAATAGGTATCATACTCCCGCTCCCGAAGCTGGCCTTGTCCCCACGGCCGATGCAACTCTGATTAACGGTCAAGGACGCTATGCTGGCGGTCCTACGACACCACTCACTGTGATCAATGTGATCCCAGGCATACGCTATCGTTTCCGTCTTGTCTCCATTTCCTGTGACCCTAACTATGTGTTCTCCATCGACGGACATACAATGGTGATTAGTCCGCTATATTTCATTCCCAGGATATACTGATGGATTTTTGCTCTGCATTTAGACAATCATCGAGGTCGATGGGCAAAACGTTAAACCTCTGACCGTCGATTCGATACAAATCTTTGCTGGACAGCGCTACTCTTTCGTCCTAACTGCCAACCAGCCCATCAATAACTACTGGATTCGTGCCCTCCCCAACAGTGGAACCGTGTCGTTTGACGGAGGCCTCAATTCTGCTATCCTGCGCTATCTACTTGCTCCAGAAATTGACCCTAATACCACTCAGACTCCGAACTCCAATCCCCTCGTCGAAACCAACCTTCACCCATTAACTGACCCTGCGGCTCCTGGCACCCCGACTATAGGAGATGCTGATGTTGATCTTAACCTCGTCATTGAGTTTGATATCAATACTCTGCAATTCAATGTCAACGGAGCAACTTTCATCCCACCAACCGTTCCTGTCCTGCTCCAAATCTTGAGCGGTGCTTCAACTGCGCAAGAGCTTCTCCCACCAGGAAGCGTCTACGTCTTGCCCAAAAATAGTGTCATAGAGGTTTCTATTCCCGGTGGTACAATTGGAGCACCTGTAAGTGCACTCTTTCGTTGTTTCTGAACTTTCGTTTCTGAATCGGTCAATGTAGCATCCTTTCCATCTTCACGGCGTACGTGTTCACCAGCTTAGGACATCATTTTTAGTATTCATCATGACTGTATTTTAGCATGCTTTCTCCGTCATTCGAAGTGCGGGGAACTCCACACCCAACTTTGTCAACCCTGTGCGTTCAGAATTCTTGGGCTTGTCGATATCTAACTGTTCTTTTCAGGTTCGTCGAGATGTGGTTTCGACCGGACCTGCTACGACCGATAATGTCACTTTTCGGTTCACCACAGATAACCCTGGACCTTGGATATTGCATTGGTTTGTCATTAAATGCCATACAGGATGCAAGGATACTGACTCGACGACGATAATAGTCACATCGACTGGCATTTAAATCTGTAAGTCTGTTTACTGTTGATACATGGCTTTCTGAAACAAATCTCCTTCCAGCGGCCTTGCGATTGTCTTTGCAGAAGACGTTCCGGACATAGCTACACTGGATCCACCCCGTAAGTCCCAGTCCGCTCGAGGAAACATTCACAACTGAATGAATACTCATTTCGTCCTCAGAGTCATGGGATGCCCTTTGCCCGGCTTACAATACCAGTAACCCGGACACAGGTTTAGGTGAATGAGTGCCAGATCTTTGCTACCAAGTGCACTGTCGGCAATTTGTTCTATTACTCAGAGCATAAGTTCGTGTATACATCCCTTCAAATGTTTTAGATTTGTTGTATCTAGCAGAGAAGATCATAGTGGTCCGAAATAATAAGCTCTTATACGTTTATATGTGTCAAGCAACTGTTTGGTCGCACTAGCTTCTACAACTCAACAATTGCATGGCACATCACCAAACAGAATTGCCAGTGATATACACACTACTATACAGATCTCTTCGACCACATATGTCACGCAATGAACACATTCTTCTCCCTCATTGATGTCAGCACAGTGCGGCGTGAAGACCGAATCTGGCGGCGCTGGTAACCAACAATCGCAAGAAGTACGAGAACGAGTCCATAGGCGACAATAGTGTATGAAGATGCGACGGGGTTGACCACATTCGTGTTAGCTGGCTCGGGTGCGAGGTCACAAGCCGCCTCAGACGAGGAAACGACAGGGAGTGGGGCAGGGATGGTGACGTCATCCAAGGTGCCATTGTAGATAGGGTTACTAGCCGATCCATCTCTTGGGCAAAGGCTGAGCTCGCCATGCCTCGCAACAAGCGCGGCGGCGCCAATAGTCCAGCTGGAGCGAGAAGCAAGGTCGACAGTGGTAGGGAAACGGAAGACGTTTTTCCAGGTATCGTACTGCGTCATCTCAAGACCGAAGCCGTATTGGTCGTCGTGGAGGAGGGTTAACATCCATGCAGTGTACCAACACCTGTTCAGCGTATACACAGATGTACGATCTGTGTCCCCCGTGGCCCAAGGAATAGTGGACCACGAGCTGCTGCAATACTGGGTGACAGCATCGGTAAAGGCTTTACGGTCGTAAGCGCGGTTAACGTCATAACCTCCCCACTTGGAGAAGAACTTGTAGTTGTACCAATAGTTCGAAACACCAAAGAAGTGCTTGCTGAAGGATGCGATATCTAGGTAGGAAGGGATGGCATCACGAGTCGCCAGGCCGTCTTTCAGAACGCCCTTAGCGAGCTTGAGGCATGTCGAGAATTCACCGCTCCCGACAGTGGTGCGGTTCGTGCCCAGGATAGGTAAGCTCACTTGTCCAGCAGGAAGGCATGGGTTCTTGATGACACTGGTCCCATCTAGCCCACCAGCCTCCTCTAAAAGCCCTGCGAGCATACGGCGCTGGGTCGAATCTGCACCAAACCCGTCCCATGTCTTTGAGAAAACGCGATGTTCGCCCGAGAGCAAACAGACACGTTCCTTGGAAGCTTGCGCCTTCGGAACCTTGTATGCAATTTGCATTGACGCGCCACCAAGCTCGAGGAGACCACTGATCTGTTCCTCGACGCCGCGACCGTAGTTAAGGGCAACCCATCCATAGAGACCTTCAAGACTGCCGGGGATGACGCGTGCGTTCGTGTCCCAGCGACCTGCGGAGAAGGTGCTACGGAAGTCACTTATGACGCCGTGGGCAGCACGCAAGATGATGTTTTGCTCGTCGACCGTCAGGCTTTCGCGCATACCTCCGGTGGCAAGGAGGTATATGGGGACATTGGTGACATTACGACGTTCAAGGAAGGCTTGGCCAGCCTCCAGTGCAGGACGCAAATATGCTGCCATCTCCTTTCCCTTATGCTGGATTCCTACATTCAACATATGTGAAAAGAGTGACACGACAAAAAAGTGAAAGACCACATACCTCCATCTGCCTCAGCCGCCTTTTTCTCCGCAGAGTTGGACGGGAATACAGTTTGCAAGCTCAATGGTTCGCCCAGACCAATTTCAGACTGCCACTGGTAGATGAAGAGCCTCGAAGACGTCGATCCAGCGTCGATGATAGCAGCGTAGGAGGGTAAAGAAGCAGACATATCTTTGCGTACGATTGACGTGACGATATGAGGCCGAAAATACGTGGGGAAAGCTCAGAACTTTATAAGATGGGCGGCAGTTTGCGTAACATTAGGTGGCAGGCAATGAAGCGGGTTTATATCCGCCCCGAAGAACTTGCAAAGAACCAATCTTCTCCTATGTAAATCGGCTTCAAATCGTCAAGTTAACCAGATAAAGTAAGTGTTATGGCTGACCTGAGTCACCTCCCGTTAGTTTGGGGGCGGTTTGAGGTCAAGATGCCGAAATAAAATGAATCGATGACGGGCGCAATTATTCTTGCACTCCATGAGTCACAACTATATGACAGAAAGAATGGAATGAGGTCAAGACTGGAGTAAGTACGGAACGCGTTGAACTTCGAACGCACAAGTGCAAGGTAAAGTCGGCATTTGCCGCGACCTCGTTTGATATGCCCATCGCCAATTTAAAACTCTATCGAACTCTAGACTCCTCTCTTCCTTGACTTGGCTTGCACGATGCCATGCATATCCACGCGTTTTCTTTGCTTGGAATATGACAGTTAAGGATTGCTCTATCTATCTGCTAGTATTGATAAATACGTGACCCGCCTGTAAGAATCTTACTGTGTTACTCATGAGGACCTTGGCCCTTATCAGTTTATTGAGCTGTGCAAGGCTGGTAACTTCTCGTATCGTTGACAACATTGAGGAGCTACATGGGCTGACCTTCGACTTTGTGATCATTGGCGGTACGTAGTCTACACTCTTACAACATCAGCATAGAACTCAGCCTTTTGTAGGCGGCACCGCAGGAAATGTTGTTGCCAACCGCTTATCAGAAGGACGTACTCATATGGTCCTTGTTCTAGAAGCTGGACCTTCGTATGTGCAACTCTGTAGAAAGTTTTGCAGAGCCTCATATAGAATAACTTTCGTTCAACTTATCAGCCACATGGGTGTCCTTGAAAGCCAAGTTCCTTTCTTTTACCCTCGTGTCACACCTTCTACGCCGTATGACTGGAATTTCTCTACTATTCATCAGGCAGGATTCAACGGGCGTTCAGTAGCATATAACCGAGGACACATTTTAGGAGGAAGCAGTTCAGTCAGTAAGTGGCTCCAAAGATACCAGCCAATTAACAAACACGGAGCCTACATCGATAGATGCCATGGCATACACCCGCGGAAGCTCGAACGACTACGATCGATATGCCAAATTGACTAATGACCCAGGTTGGTCATGGGAACGTCTTCAGCCTTATTTTCGAAAGGTAGCATCCGTCAATTTCCCTCAGAGCTTATCGCGATTGACAGAAACGCAGAACGAAGGATGGACTGCGCCAGCAGATGACCACGACACGGATAAACAATTTGATCCTTCTGTTCATGGATTTAATGGCGTTAACTTCGTCAGTCTTCCGGGCTACCAACATGAGATAGACCACCATGTCATAAGAACTACGCATCAACTTCCTGAAGAGTTTCCTTATAATATTGACATGAATTCCGGACATCAGCTTGGAATTGGTTTGTTCCCAGGTTCGTCTATACGCGATTGCTGACACGTTTAAATATCTCAGGTTGGACCCAATCAACAATCGGTCATGGGACTCGAAGTAGTTCAGCAACATCTTATTTGGCACCTAGGTATCTCGCGCGAGACAATCTCTTTGTGGTGGTCAACACAAAAGTTTTGCGGGTCATCCAAACAAGTATACGCCAGGGAATTGCTTTCCGAACTGTGGAACTCGAAGGCACTGACGGTGAGCGTCAGACCTTAAGTTGTGTCATGTATACGTCTTCAAAGCTTATATCCTCTAGGTCAAAAACGACGAGTCACTGCACGCAAGGAGTTGATTCTCTCTGCAGGTAGCGTCGGGACCCCACAGATACTCATGAACTCTGGCATTGGCGATGCCACAACCCTCGCCTCCCTCGGTATCAGGCCCTTGGTCAACCTGCCATCTGTTGGGAAGAACCTTTCTGATCATCCCTTCATCTTAAATTCGTGGCTGGTAAAGGCTACAGATACGTTTGAACAGTTTGCCCGTAATACAACGTTAGCTGAAGAAGCGCTCCTTCAATGGAATCAAACACGGACTGGGCCCTTTACAGTACCTCCCAACAACCAGTTAGGATGGATACGCCTTCCATCTAATCTGTCGATCTTTCAGCAGTTTCACGACCCATCAGCAGGTCCTAGTGCAGCGCATTTTGAACTGTTGTTTGCTGTAAGCTTATACTGCTCACTTCCTGTTGATATTATCACGAATTACTAGAATGGCCTCCATTCACGCTCGGTTCCCGCACCTGGAAACCACTTGCAGATAGGAGTAGTTCTGCTCTGTCCTCTATCCCGTGAGCTCTTTTCCGTCCTACCCATGTTTATCATGCCAATCAAACAACCTCAGGCGGCTCCATCACGCTAAACGGCACCAATACCTTTGGCCCCCCGCTCATCGACCCAAACATTCTTACTTCCGACTTCGACATGTTCGTCCTCCGGGAGGGCATCCGAAGCGCGCGCCGCTTCCTCACCGCCCCTACTTGGGATAATTTTATCATTTCATCTACCAACAATGCCACGACAGACGCGGAACTCGACGAGTACATTAGGAACACCGCGGGGACCATATTCCATCCTGTAGGCACAGCTGCGATGTCGCTGAGGGGTGCTAATTATGGTGTTGTTGATCCTGATCTGAGGGTGAAGGGTGTAGTTGGCTTGCGGGTGATTGACGCGTCGGTGTTGGTGAGGATACGTACTGATTTTGATTTTGGATGATGGGTTGTTGATGCAATGGTTTATTTCAGCCTCTCGTGCCTGCGGGCCACACTCAGGCGGCGACATATGTCATTGCTGAGAGGGCATCGGACTTAATCAAAGAGGTTTGGAAATAGGTACAGTTACTTGGTGGAAACATTCGAGGGACTGCCGTGATGTTGCTTTTTTCCGTTGTGACAGCATGGAGAACATTTTATGAGAATCGACGTTGATCTTACGTTACATAGCGTCAATTTGAATCATCTGCTTGTATCATACGCTTCTACCACCAAGCGCTTGTGAGCCCTCAACCCAGGGCTCTTCAAGTCCACCTCTTTTAAGAACCTCGGCGCCACGCCAAATCCAATAGGGTTCTCGAGAGAAAACTCGAGATGAACTTGTTCAAGTGACTTGAAAGT
>JABAJV010008771.1:0-19130 GCA_018854895.1 Tricholoma furcatifolium | reverse complement strand
GATGCTTGCAGGTTTATTTGCCTGCAATATCGGGACACGTCCCTCCACAAATGGTTGAGGTGCTGCAATACTTTTTAGAGTTTTGTTACCTTGTACGTCGGTCTACTCTGAATGAAGATGACCTGCTTGCCATCGACAAGGCCGTGGAAAATTTTCACCATGCTCGCACGATCTTTCGAGAGGTGGGTGTCCGTCCAGATGGGTTCTCACTCCCACGTCAACATTCCATTGTGCATTATCGACATCTGATCCAGGAGTTTGGTGCTCCCAATGGCTTATGCTCCTTGATTACTGAATCGGCTCATATCCGAGCTATCAAAAAGCCCTGGAGACGGTCCAGTCGATACCAAGCCCTCGGTCAAATGTTACTCATCAATCAACGCAATGACAAGCTGGCAGCTTCGCGAGTTGACTTTACCTCACGTGGAATGCTCAAGAATTCACTCTTTGGGAACAACCTCTTGCCATTGACTCCAATCAATGATGAGAGAGAGGATGGCGACGGTGGTGCTATTGAGGATTGAGAGATATGGGGTGAGGTTATATTAGCGAAAAAGCCAAGTGAGTTTACATTGTATGAACACACAATGAAACTCATATTCTCATTTAGTTACCTCAATTCCATTGGACGTTCAGGGCCTCGCTCACCACTTCAGTCTTCCATCTTTTCCTGAACTCGTATCTCGCTTTCTCTATGAGCAAGCACATCCTGGCCTCGAAATCCCTCTTGTGGACGTACCAATTGACGAGTGCCCACTTCCCGATGGTAGAGTCCGTGTCTACCCATCTGCTATTGCAAGGTTTTATGCACCGAGCAATATTTCTGGCATCGGAGGTATGTTCTGTGAGAGGATACGTGCGGTCTCTTCTTGGCGTAGTGGCCCACCGCGTTATGATTGTATTTTTGTCGAACATGATGATACTTTGGAAGGATTTAGGGGGTTGCATGTAGCACGGGTTCGCCTGTTCTTTGACATTACTAGGGAAAGGCGAAAATATTCATGTGCCCTCGTTACATGGTTTTCTACCGTCGGTGATGAACCATGTGCAGAAACAGGGATGTGGATAGTCAAACCTGACTATGCTCGTGATGGGGAGCGTATCATGTCAGTCATTCACATCGACACCATCTTACGTGGTGCACACTTGATTGGACGAGCAGGACTGGATCGGGTACCTCAGCGGCTGCTTCACAGTGATAGTCTCGATGCATTCCAGGAGTTCTATGTAAACAAATACATTGACCATCACTCTCATGAAATAGCATTCTAGTAATTTAATTTAATGATATGTTTTGTATGCCTTAGGATTACAACTCAGAGCAGAGACCTCAACAAAGCAAAAAAAAAATACCAAAGACATATCATTGGAGACAAAGAAGCATGGAGACATATTTCGGGAGACAAAGATATATTTCTGGAGACAAAGATATATTTATGGAGACAAAGACCTCAAAGACAACCCTTCCCTTTTACTGATGTCAACCCCTGGATATACTCGTAACCCATCTTCTTTTTCATGGCTGCAACCTCCTCCTCACTGAAATCATCCACAGTCTCATATCCATCTCTTTTTTCATACTGTGAGTCCGTTTCGTCATCGCTCGTCGTGCCGTAATGATTGACACCTCCTTGATATGCTGTTTCAGTTTCGGAATCTGAAGGAATCACGATCGGTAACAGCATCGCGGGTTCTTCGATGAGAGATGGATTTTTTCGCGTCAAGAGTGCCTGCTCACGGGCCCGAGCAGCGGCAACTTTGAGGTATCGTCGCTTGGACACCATTTCGTTGTAGGAGAAATACAATAAATTTGCATTTGGCATACTATACTATGTACAGTCCAGAATACACAGTTTCAATTCTCTGATAGTGCAATTTTTTTTTCGGCCTCCGGCCGATTTTGCCGCTGTCCACTTTGGTGGTCTCTAGGTGAACGGCACCATAGCTACGCGCTGAGTATTGCCTTGAGTCTCATGAACACTCTACACTGCGAGGAAAAATTGATTCGAGTCGTCAGGAAGACCTCAGTCACTCAGGCTCGACGCAAGACACGTGTGCATCATGCATCTGAGTCTGTCGGGTTTTTAAAATCTTCTATTCTTGCACCAGAACCGACGTTACCAATTGGTGAGCACTTGAGCGCTCATTGCTACATACCTTGGTCCTCCATTCATTAATATTCATTGTCCAGACTAACGTATTTTTTTCGAAGTACTCTGTGTCCCCTCTATCCCATTCATCCCGAGTGAGTTAGTTGGATTCATCGATAATGAACACCGTCACAGGTAGGCCTTTCATATTTAATTTTTACTGCGCAAGGCTTTAGACTTATCTTACATATTCGCATGTAAAGATCTTCCCTCGGAACTCTTGGCACGCATTTTACGATTCGCGTCTCATCCTGAGCCAAGCCCTTCATTGCCCCCGGACGAATATGAACCACCTTGGCAGTTTGGACAGGTCTGTAGCAGATGGAGACGCATCTCACGATCGCTTCCTGAGTTGTGGGGAAGCACAGAGATATCTCTCGATCATGGTCAAGATATAAGCAACTTGCGGTGTGCCGCCGCCACACTTCCAGAGGTCGCCAAGGTATCCTTGCAAGTCTCGGATGCCGTTACGAACATCCCGGCGAAATCAATGAAAACCCTAGCATCACTTCTTTCGTGCGTTACTGAACTGGAGTGGGATATGGAACGTGCCCGTAAAGGAGCCATGATTGACTTTCCTCCCAACTCTCTCTCTCGCCTCGTCAAATTGACTTTACACCTACCCCGTGACAACTCTGCAGAGGGTTACGAGAATCTTTTTGGCACGTCCTCGCGCTTGCAGCAGCTGAAACTAGAATCAGCCAGTCCCACGTTCCTCATCAACTCAAATGTCCCTTGGTCGCAGTTACGCTCACTTGAGTTCTCTGTTGGAAGCGAAAGCGCTTATCTGGGCGCTTACACATGCGATGCTTGGGCGCAACTCGCTCAAACCAACCCGTTCAGCACCATGACTAGTCTTCGCGAACTCACGATTGATCTGTGCGAGAATAAGCTGTATGGGATAATCATTCCCTTGGATTTCCCATGGCAGCAGCTGAAGACTGTGCGCATCTTTCTGCGCGCCCGCACGCGTCCTAGTACCGACCTCCTCGGCTTGCTATCCGCCCTGAAGAAGTGCACTGCTATTGAACATCTTTGGATGGAGATTGACATGCCCCCCATGAAAGGTTCCCCCGATGTGGTCTTCCATTTCCCGGCTCTCCAATCGCTATCCCTTGAGGGGCCTTTCACTCTTCCTATGGTCAACTCACTTACGGCTTCAGGCACAGTACGATCGCTGGATTTGCAGACAGTTGGGCTTTCTCTCCCGGAGTTCTATTCTCTTATGAAGCATTGCCCTAATCTCACCGAGGTCGACTCCACTATTACCGGCGGACAGACTAGTTCGACCACAGACGTAGTCATGCCACAAATCGAGCTTCTGGTCCTCCATGTCCAAAACCATTCGTCCTTCCCTGACCTTCTGATCACTCGGTCTCTTACGACTCTGAAACTCTTTGTCAGATGCCCTATAGGCGCACTCAATGCTACCCTTCGCCTTATCGAACGATCAGGCGCAAACATCAAAGACTATCAATGCGAGCAAGTTCGAATCGTCAGCCAATCCATCCGACCACAGGAAGATACTCTCCGGAGCCTTTTATCGCTTCTAAAATCCTGCACTTCTTTCAGCATCGTGGGATTCATCGCCGAAGATTTTTATGAAGAAATTTCAACGATGGCAGTCTTACCTCGCCTAAATAATCTCAGGCTTAATGCGGCAAATGGAGACGCATATCTAGATATGCTGAAGCGACGCTTCAAACTGGAACAGGAGACGGTGGGCCAGATCGTCCTCAAGAGCGGAGGAGTTGTTTACGTGCCGCTAACGATTGATGAATTCGCCGGCATGAATAGAGCGTTGCAGGAGCTGGAGAAGGAGTTTGGCGTCGAGCTTGAGTTGATTCTTCCAAGTGTAAGCGGATTTCTGTTGTACACTCATACCAACTTTCTAAAAACATGATTTCTAGGACTAATCCTGATCGATATGGGTGATCATATCATGAAACAATTTTACTACATATTCCGTATACCTACACTGGATTATACCGCTTTTAATCATGTTGATGAAGTGTACCTATTGTGTAACGCCAGCAATACGCAAGATTCAGACATGAATGTAAGATGTGCCACCGGTCACGGTATTCATTCTGACAGACCGGTTGATTGCCGTTCAGACTTGTTGCAAGTTTGTGGGCGCCTTTTTTCTTTCCAACAGCCAACTATACATAGCCAGCTGCGTTCCACCTGTCATACCTGTCATTTTTTCCATCCCTCAAAATGGCTGTTTCCCTATACAGCAGCTCTATTCTTCTGGTGCTAGACCCCTTTCTTCTTGGTCAAACGCTGGTAGCACTGACGCTACAAGACGATCGCAGGAAATTCCGAAAGACATCTCTCAAAATGATGCCCAAGGAATTCGAGAGGCTTCCTCCCTTGACGCACGGCAACAAATATTACTTTACGAACAGCTGATTAACCGCTACGGCGAGTTACCCTACCTCGTTGTCTGACTTGCTCTACTCTTGTTCGGCCTTGGGGCCCACATCCTCTCTGTCAACATGCTCAAAAAGGTTGGTCGTAAATTGTTCCATACACCAAAGCTCAAATTTTGCTATCACAGGCGCAACACACGATGTCAGAGAATGGTATCGTGGATCCCGACTTTGATAGCTTGATAGATAGGTATTCTTACGAGGGACAGGAGAAAGTAACACGCGAATCAATGGTTACAAGTCAAAGTACGATCTTTTCCTTTCATAATGTTCCATCGACAACCTTACACGCAACACATAGTTCAGTTCAACCAGCGGTGGAAACCAACGAGCAATCATCCCTTCCCTATCATACCGTTTCCACCTGCTGAAGCAAAAGACGTGTTGGACGAATGGGATTCTCTCGCGCCAAGTGGCTCAGAATTCCTGCACAAGTACATGCGACATGTCTGTATAGAGACGAACTACATTGAGAACATATTTCTCCTCACGGAACGAGTAAGTATATATCTCTCAGTCCTGGGATCGATTGCCTTATCACAGCATTGAACCATAGTCCTCTCAAGACATCATCTATCGTGGCGTCGCAAAAGCTACAATACAGTGCCTTCCCGCTAGCAACATTCAAGATCCAGAGATCGTTCGGCTAATACTACACGATGAGCTCTCGGTATGTTTCACCAAACACTCTGTGCCTCGCGCTCTAGATTCACTATACGCGCCTTACCTCGCAGGCGTACGAGATGTTGCCTCTCATCCAAAAGCCTTCCGACCTTACACGCGAAAAGTTTTGCCAAATCCACGCGATACTCATGCGCACCTGTCGGTTCTCCGAATCCGGTAAATACATCGCTCCCAGGAAAACGAGGAATGAAACGAGGAAAACCGTGGTCATCGACGGAACGACATGCGTCGAAACTGCACCTTACTTTAAAGTGGATAAGGAGCTCGATTATATTTGTCGGATGGTCAAGGTTTGTGCCTATTAGAGGTCTTTGATGTCTTGTACGATAACTGATATTTTTGGCATTGTGCGCAGCAATGGGCGACAAACTGGCGCAACTCCTTCGCAGTCGCAAGTTGGTTCTATCTCATCTGTCAGATGCCACCCTTTCGAGGTTCGTCCCATCACACATCGTTCTTGCCTTTGTCTAATCAGGGTGAATGAAGGACGGAAGTGCTCGCGTAGCACGGATTGTTGCATCTATGCCATTAGTTCGGGCAGGATATCCACCCATTTCAATGAACTTTGATCAGCGGCCGATGTTCTTCGATGCCGTCAATAAGGCATGTAGCTCTTTGCATTCTTCTGCCACTATATATATTCAATTTTAAAACGTCTTTATAGGCACACAGCGGTGACCACGGGCCCTTGATTCAAGCCATGGTCAACGGTATGATGGCGTCTATAGCCTCGGTGAAAAAACTCCAGTGAACAGCTTCACGGTAGACGGTTATCCAATCTGCTATCCTTCATCCTTCTTTCTTATTGTACTGATTAGTATAAACGGATCTTAATGTTGTATTATGTGCTATCAATACTCTCTTAGTCTCACTCGAGTGAACAACGTGAAGTGTTACGAAATGGTTTCATCAAGTATACTGTCACCACGATAATAATAATGAAATACCAGCTGCTACAATCGTCCCTCTAAGCAGGCGATGGAAGAGCAGGTAGGTTGCCGGGAGCAGAGGGAGGACTAGGCGGAGCGTCAGCAGCACGGGGATGGTACTTGTGCCCTCTCTGCTTTTGCTTCATAGACTTGCGTGGTGGCTTCGGGATGCGATTATAGTGAGAGGGATACCTGTGAATATCGCGTCGACGGTTGTCGCCCCCTCCGTCTAATTCATAGACAACTCAGTCAAAAACCGAGTCGAGCTAAATGCAAACGTACACGAGTCACCACTCTCCTCCGAAGTCGGGTTTGAGTGGGAAATCTTGCTAACGACAAACTTATAATCTGGATATAGCACTGGTCAGTTAATCAATTGTGGTCAGCCACCAGAATCAAACATACTTGGACCCGATGGGCTATTGTTGCCTTGCGGCCAAGGCATGTTTTGGTCGGCGTCGTCAAACGTGGTAGTTGCTTGAGCTGCAGAGATGCCGCGCTTTTGATTCGACTTGACTGTGTCGACAATCGTCCTACCAGGGCGTGGATGAACTGCATAAATCGCGTTATTTCAGTCTATGCGTGGAATAGACAAAGACGGGGTAATAAAACAGCATATACATACGATTTATAGGCGTTGGGTCGCGTGGGACGACGATTCCAATATCATGCGGACCAGGACGGGTGGCGGCAGCGAGGTAGGGCAAGGCGAAGACTGCGAAGGAGGTGGCGATCAAGAACTTCATGATGTGAAGAGTAGTAAAGTAAAGAGTGCGGGATAGAATTGTACGTGTGCGCGAGTGATGAGAGTCGATGAGAAAGAGAGGAAAGCAAGGTGGCGAGGTTTATATAGTTTGGGGAATTAAGGTTTGTATTTGTTTCGCCACAACACCCAGAGCTATTTTAGTCCCTCAATCAGCAGAGTGGTCACAATACCTGTCAATCGCTTGCAAGTTGTTGAAAGTTAGGTAGTCTTTTCCTGAAAGTTGAAATATGTGACGCAAGAACAAAGCAAAGATGGGACCACTCAATTGAAAAGACGCTATGCATGTACATAGTTATTGGTCGCAAGAAAAATCCAAAGCCTCCTGAACGACGTTGAACGTTGAATGCTGGTGGGGCGGGATTTACGATGTTGCAGAGCATGTGCTATTGATCCGTGTGTAAAAAGAAGTCGACATTGGCCTATACGATGCATTAAGGGGGAATCGAACCCCCGGCGGGTCGAGAATGCATTATTGGCAACGACCCAGGTTACCACTACCCCATTAATGCATGTCCGCTGGAATAACAGACTTCTGTAAGTTCGGATGCCTCGTGGTTACGCTGCCTTAATAATAAACACCAGCTCTGGGAACAATTTGGATATCAACATATATACTAAGATGACAGGCGAATCAGCTAATCCAATTCCTTCTCGAAGAACATCAACATCTCTTCTTCAGGCGCCCGCATAGGCATTGATGGCAGTCGCGAACGAAGCCAAGAGCTGGCTCTGGAGCGTCTCTGCAGCAGTTAGAATGCTCGACTGTAGAGATATTATCAACGCCCTAGACACGATACACACGGTTTAGAGAAGACGCACCGGTGCAGCAGCAATGAGTGCCGCCGCCAGATTGAAGGTGGATGTGTTGAGGTTAGCGAGATCCTCCTGCACGAGACCAGCGAGGTTTTCGAGGTTAACCTGCTCGAGTGCGGGGAGAAGAACGACGATCTGGCTCAAGGCGTTGTCGATAGTTGGCTGGAGAGCTTGCAAATCTGCCAGGATTGTTTGCCCATCAGAATCGGAGATGGGTAGAGGTACTGACTGATGGAGCCGTTAGAAGAGGAATGAGAATGAGAATACAAAGTGAAGGACACATACTTCGACATCCGCAGTCGTCGAGTCGACAGTGTTCCCGAGGGTCACCGCATCATCATGAACGGTCTGCAAGATTAATATGAGGAAGAGGAGGGGAAACTAGCGACAGACATACCAGAGCACCTTCAAGTGTCGTAGTGGTTGTGCTGGTGTCGACATTATTGATGTCGTTGTCGAGGGTGGTAAGCTGCGTCGAAATTGTGGCAATGTCGCTCTCAACCTCAGCGACGGTGGCCGCATAAGATGAGATGGCGACAGAAGCGAGGACGAAGAGGCTTGAGAAACGCATAATGAGAAGAGAAAAATGCACAATAGGTGGCTTGTTGCTTGCGAATTCGACGGGAATGTGGGGCCTTTTATAGGGTGATTCCTGCACGAATGAATAGAATGTTTTCCCTTCTCGCGTTCTCCGTCCTTCCGCGGAAGCAATCCTTGGTCGCTGCGATCTGTATTCGACAGGCCACGGGATCCCATACGCCATTGTTGATCAACGTTGAACCTCGAAGCTGTGAAGCTCACGAGTTCTTTACTGTGACACAAATTATTCTTGAAACACGTTCCAAGCACGTTGGATGACAGCTGCACATTGTTGTAAAAACAGAAGGCAAAGTCAGCTGGGAGCCTGTCTCGATGGTACCTCACTTACTGTGCCTTTTTTCGCTTTCAACATTACCACACTGAGTCAATAACACCTCCAACAAAATCACCAGGTCGAGTTCCTATAAGGTCATGAACCAGTAGGTTGCGTTCTATCGTGGGTTCAACGCGCGCTGGAAACAATGGACATGGTTCTAAAATAAGATTGCTCCACCGGTGTAACCTGAAGAGAAGTGAAGACCTGGAAATAGAGACATGGAGGAAGCAGTACCTTTACAGTGCATCTTCGAGACTAAAGTCATGTCTAATGGATGGCAACTGGTCACACGGGTACATGCATGTGTTTCGAACGACGAGTCCGCCAAATGTGATATCGTCGAACCCATTCAACCGGTGGATGTGATTGTCAAAACGTCGCAGTCGCAGTCATATGAACATGGGAGTCCATGCCATGTTTTCCTGGATTGCGTCTTTAGAGTGGTTTAAAAGTTGCGTCATACATACTTACCGTGAACCCGTGTCGTGGTATAAGGCGGAACATCAATGTTTACGGGGAAACGAGACCTTTCTCTCTGTGAGAGAATGTGTTGATGTTGAGAAATTCTCAGCTTGTGAAAATGCCTCTGATGACACATGATCTAGCCGTATGGATTCCATTCCTTCAAATACCAGAAGGCCGAAGAGACCGTAGATCAAGAAGAAGGATTAGACCCATTTTCATAAGCGCCCTCCGTTCGTTGACTCACTGATCTGTCGAATTATTCTACGTATTCTTGTGAGGATTCACGAGAGGAATTGTGCGAACGTCTCCGTTTGTGCAGCGTGAGATGGGCCATGTGGAAATGTCTAATTATCTCCGTCAAGCGACCAAGCTATAGATCACAGCGTATTTGACATCTGCGCAGGCATGACGGAGCATGATGGAGGAATTTCAATAAAGCGGGCAGCCGGGCAGTGCCAATGACAACAATGGGTTCTATTTGATAGCCAAGTGTCAAGTTACACGAATCACAAGGCAATAGGCATCGGTGCTTGAAATATTGGGCCAGGATGGCATCCGGAATTTGAGAAGTTCTAAAAGTGTTTATGTCCCAACTAAATCGCGCTTTGAGGTAAGCCAAAGGAGAATCCAACACAAAATGTGAACACTGAGAACGCACAGAGTCCCAATGACCTCTCGATCCATTGCTCTCCCTGCAAAATGGTCTTCTCGGATTCTCGCACAAAAAATTCTAGAATTAAACTGATCAGCCTGCCTGGGAGTTGAGCGTGACGTCGAATTTTTAGAGAAATAAGAGAGCCTGCCAGAGATGAACAAAAAAAGAAGATCACAAGACGACAAAGCACAAATAACGCGTAAATAACGCACAAACAGCATTTGGCGGCAGTGGCTGTGTACTTAGTTGCCATGCTTGTGTTACAACGAATGCCCCCATCTCACAGTGCACACACACGATTTTAGCTTTGCCTATACACAGCACAGGAAACCATCTCCTTATCGATGCGACTGTGGGCACCAGGTTGGGCGCTAATCACTCTTCTTAAATGGACGCAGCCGATATGACTCTGACTAACTCCTTTGCCCCCTCGTGTGTCTGGGTTGGAGCCTTGCGATAGTGAGTCGCCTCTCGAATTCAGACACATACAACTCGATAATCCTAGGTGTAGAATCCTTCATCCGTATCTCCTATCTTGACGAATCCAAGTTCACGCACGATCATTTCACTGAGCCTGAGCGCCTAACCCATCATGATGCCTCCGCTCGATATCTGGAGATGGAACAGCCTCTGGGCTCTTCTCGTCGGTACACTCTGGCACACGGCACAAACATTTTTCTACTGGGTTTATGATAGGACGCGTTTGGGTGTGCCATTTCGAATCAGTGTGCGATCCATGTCTAACAGGGCGTCTAGCCTTTTGTACAACAGCCGAGTTTACCAAAGGCGATCCCTCGTATGATTGGGTGTTCCATTTCCTCGTATGTCCATTCCTTATTCCGTGTCGCGAATACTCGATCCATCTACTCGCTATAACAGGCCGAACAAAAAGCCTGGCACAACTCGCGACTGTTCAAGGTCAAGCAGAGAGGCAGGAAGAGCAAATGGACTGTAAAGTACGAAGAAGGAGGTGCAGAATATGTCCCCAGCTATGATGAAAAGCACTTGCTTAGATGGAACGGCTACTTCGTGGACATTAAACGCGTTGAACACCATTCGTACGTCTATGAAGATCATCCCAGGGTCACCCTCCATGTTTCGTGAGGCTTCTACTATAGTTTCCTTTTCTTTGGAGTTCCATAGTGACGATTGGCTATCTTTGGCTTTCCTAGGATTTACACATGGGACCTCGGCGTGATGAGCCAGTTTGTGGAGGCAGCACGAGAACGGTACAAAGAAGCGACGAGAAATACTGTCACGGTGCACTCGGCGCGCGAGGTTCGCCAGGCCTCAACTTCATGGTGCCCCGCTTTCTCACTAACACTTCCTCCACAGAGCCGTCATCGCTTGAAATGGGCGAGCACAACGTCCAAGGCCCTGCGTCCTCTGAGCTCGATCGTTCTGAAGGAAGGCCTGATGGAGTCACTCGTCGGTGACATTCGTGAGTTTCTGGATTCGGAGGAGTGGTACAGGGGTGCTGGGATACCTTATCGACGGGGGTATCTTTTACATGGGCCGCCTGGGACGGGAAAAAGTAAGCGGCGCACTCTCTCTTCAGCTTACCAAAGTCACTAATGTTTGATCTCACGTATAGCTTCAACGATCTATGCTCTGGTATGCACCCGATTGCATCCGCCTCGTTTTAATCTGATCCTTACAAGGCCGGAGAACTAGGACTTTCAATCTACACCGTACCACTATCATCGTCGTTGTAAGCACAGAGTCGCTCAATCCCGCTATTTCCCTAATGTTGAACCACAAACCTACATAGCGTCGACGACAGCTATCTCCTACGCGCCGTATCATCGATGTCACGCAAATCGATCCTGCTGATTGAGGATATCGACTGTGCGTTCCCGTCTAGATCTCGCGAGGACGAGGACGATGTCAAGCCAGGCGCACCGCCGCCCGACTTCCTGGAATTTAATAATGCGAAGGGTGTCTCATTATCCGGGCTGCTGAATGTTATCGACGGCATTGGGAGCGAGGAAGGAGGAGTATTCTTTGCTACGGTATGTTCATCCATCATTTGGTTGTTATAATTTGATTTGAATTGTTTTGTGAATCTACTTAGACGAACTACGTCGACAGGCTCGACGCGGCGCTTCTACGCCCTGGCCGAATCGATACCAAGATTGAATACACCTACGCTACGAAATCCCAAGCCGAAGCACTCTTCAATCGGTTCTTCGGCCGCGAAAAGACACGTCGCGAGCTCAAGCTGGACGAAGACGCCGTTGCGCGTCTAGCGGCGCAGTTCGCTGCTGAGGTGCCGGAGGGTGAACTGTCTGTAGCTGAGATGCAGGGCCTGCTGTTGACATACAAGAATAATCCGACGCGAGCGATGGAGGAGGTCGGTGGGTGGGTAGCGCAGATGAGTAAGGAACGGGAGATTAGGTTGGATGGCAAGAAGGTGAAGACGTTTTCAAGTTCTTCTACGCATATGTTTCCGTTGTCAATACCAGTGGATACCGATGACGAATGCTAATATAAGCAGGTGTCCTCAAGCATGCACATGAAGACCGTACAGCCAAAAGGCGAGACAACTGAATAGATACCTATTCAGCTGGTGCATGCTATATATGTGACAGTATGAGATCTGTCGTAAGCCGGTCCAGGCTGGTGCGACCTGCGTTGCTTATATAACATAGCTTGGGAATATATATTCATGCTACGTTCATGTCTCACTTCACTTCACCCTATAACAAGATCTATCAACCATCTCAGAAGTTTCTTACGACTCGCAGGATCCTCTATGTTCCCCTCATGTATGCCCTCTTTGTCTACTGTGATTCGACGTAAGAGACTCTACAACAGTGCTGGTGTATATATTGTCCATGTTAAGCCTGGGGTCAATATCCGCGCCTTTCTCGACGGCTTAAACATCAGCCCCATGTATGTATGGGATAATTGTAAAGTTTTTGAAGGTAAATATGGTAATAGATTGTCGGCGAGCTTGCTGATTTCACAACGCAGCGAAATTACAACCATTTCAGCTTGAAACCCTATACAATCAGCCCGAAGTGCAGACAATCGAGCCGGATGATTTCATACGCATTGATCTTCCTGAGTCAGTCTGTTTCAATGTTCTTTGAGATGTTACATACAATTTGACGGGCATACATAGGCTAAAGCCGCCAGTTATCGGTAATCCCTTCGGTGGACCACACGACGTCCATCTCAATCCCGGTGTCGATATCAACAAATTCCTCGAGGATACGCAGATTACCGGAGACGTTTTAGGCCCCACTCACGTTGTCGGTAAGGCGCCTATTTGGGGATTATAAGATCTTCATTAGAGTTGCTCATTTTCATTAATTTCCATTCATAGCCGATCTGAGCCCAGAAAAACTGCGGGAGTTAACGTTGAAGCCCAATCCATGCGTTCGCTTGATCAAATATAATCCCCCATGTAACCACCAGCGTATATCCCTGCCAGAGGGGCTCGTCCTCGAGTTCATGCAGGAAAATTGATGTACAACGCCTAAGAAGAGAGCGGAAAGCAGCTCCGGCACAGGCTATTACCATGTATAAGAACCACGTTCAAGAAAGTGATAAAATGCACAGAAATGAGCGTTGGAAGCCGAGAAAACAAAGTGAAGAATACGATATATAGGTGACCGCTAACAAAAGACTCGTTCTACGTACTCGTAATATCGCATATGCATTTTCGTAGAGCCTGGCATCATCTATCTAGAACAATCATGCATTCGGTCAGAACTACCAAGAAATATAAAGAGGTTTAAAGCTCGAACTTTCCAGCTGAATCTAGGCTGTCCACAAAATAATGCGCGTGGTCACACGATGCGGATTCTTATGGAGGCGCAAAGCTGGAGCTCTTTAGCTTAGAGGGTATGGGTGATAGGCGCCGTTCGTCCCTTTCCGAGATCCGAGTAGCAATCGCCGATCAGGGTGCTTACAAGGCGACAATGTAGTTAATAAATAGTTAACAAATTACCTAAGCTTTCAACTTAGCAAACTCTTCTCTTCCCTCCTCCAACTTGGTTACACAGGAAGGATGAACATCCGATTAGCCAGGGTACGGTACGGCTTGAAATTGGCGATGACTTGGTGAAGTGGTTCTAACGTCTCTTGCTGTGCTAGGTGGAGGACTTGATGGGCATGCAGGCTGCCAACCTGCAAAACCTGCCCGAAAACTATGTGATGAAGTTTTGTACGTTGTACATTTTGTCTATATCGGCTCAAAGTCATGAACTTTGTCTGGGACGCGCAGGGATGTACCATGCGATGACGTGGCCGCAGATTTCGTTCGTCGCGGAGGATCACAAGGGGCGGATCGTGGGGTATGTGTTGGCTAAGATGTATGTCTTCGTTTCTTTTGCACGTTTGCTATGTATATCTGACTCGAACACGTATTATTGAGCAGTGACGATGGGAGTGAGGAGCCGGATAAGGAGAAACCTGTCGTTCATGGGCATGTCAACTCGATATCGGTACTGCGGTCGTATCGTCGGCTGGGGCTCGCGAAGAAACTCATGCTGCTCTCTCGTGCGTCGCATTGAATACGTATGACTGAAATTATTGATAGAAGACTACAGAGGAGGCCATGAAGTCTGTATATCGGGCTGAATATGTTTCGCTGCATGTGCGCAAATCGAACAAGGCCGCGATTGGGTTGTATCAAGATGGACTGGGCTTTGAGGTCGCGTCTGTGGAGAAAAAATATTGTGAGTGGTTATTGTAAAGTGATGAATGTTGACTGATATGAGGATGTTCAGACGGAGATGGCGAGGACGCGCTGTCGATGCGACTTGATCTCAAGTCGATGTAAATGTAATGCTACGTGTACAATAAATTGTTTTTGGTGGTCACTGTGGACGTTCACTCAACGTCAGCCAAGCTTGTGTCAACAACTGTTTTTGTATAAATACCACGCCAGCTCCAATTCAACTCTTTCCCCACTTCCACCACTATCCCCACTACCAATCCACACGCTCTTTTATCACAATGATCTTTACTATAAAGCTATCAGCTACAGTCTCCCTCGCCCTCCTGGCTCTTCCTTATCTCGTCTCTGCCCGTCCTGCTGTCACTGCACTCAGCGCCCATCCTCACAAGGCTGCCACTGGCAACGGCGATGTCAGTCGTGATTATGGTACGCGTTTTCCGAGCCCGCCATTGTCGCTTTCATTGATTAATCTCTAGTTGTATCATACCGCCGCCAATACAACGGTCCCGGTCCCGGCCCCGGCCCCAGCTTCGGACCTGGACCTGCTCCTGGTACCCACAGGGAGCAACACCGTGTTCCAGACGGAAAGCCTGGTAGCAGAGGTACTTCAGGGGGCGACGGCGGTCCAGGCGGAAACGGTGCGCGTCTGGACTCTTTACTTTTCAGCGATATTCGACTCTGACAAGTTTTGTACCATTTGCAGGAGAGGACGGTGGTCAAGATGAGCAGCCACAGCATGAGCGTGAGCGAGATCGAGGACAGCGAGAAAGGGAACGCGACCGCGACCGCCACGGGCATGGACGCAAGCATGGACACGACCGCGAGCGCGAGCGCGATCGTGAATCGCCAAGGCTACATGATATGGGAGCCCCCAACCCCAATCGCGAATCCTACCAGGGCGAGTCGTCCAGGATGGACATGGGCCGCGCGCAGGAGCAAGACACGAACAGCAGGTCGCACGATCAAGAACGCGAACGCGAACGCGACAGACACCGCGATCGTGAATCCCAAGGGCCGCGTGAATCCGAGAGAGGACGAGCGGCACTGGCGCCGCAGGATCAAGGCCCGCGGGGGGTTGTCGGAGAGCGGATGGCCACGCAACCCCAACCACAACCTCAAGCACAATCACCTCCGCCTCAGAGCTTAACTACCGACCACGATCGTGACCCTGAGCGTGACCAGAATGCACACGAACGCGAGCGCACGTCGACACCACCGTCTCAGGTTACCCGCGACCAGAACGCGCGCGAACGAGACTCTGAGCAAGTTGAACGCACGTCGACACCACCGCAGAATTTGAATACCGATGCTCAAGGCGGTTCGTCTTCCCCACATAAAGAAACTGGCTTGGGGTCAAGTCAGCCTAGTGGATCAAGTCAGCCTTCTGGATTCCGTGAGTGTCTCTTATCGCTTACAGTCCTGCCAGGCGGCCACGTATTAATTGTCCTCTTGTACAGCACTAGGGAAGTTAGGGGCATGGAAGGACTTGCAGAGAAGAGGCGCTGCCGGCCGTAGTAGTAAGGCTCTGTTTTAGAAAATGTGTCAAAGCCTGAATATCTCAATGTATATCGTATCCAGACCCAGACCGAGTCTTCGCACACTCTAAGCGCGCTGATCTCAGCGGTACGTTGTGTCTCCCGTCTCAGGCTGTTCATTTATCGCTTTTCGACAATCTATGTGCCAGATGTCGACATCCTCAACGCGCTCCTTACGTTCTCCCACCTCTCATCCGCATTTTACGAACAAGGGCTCACGTCGTTCGATCACGGCGCTTTCCGCAAAGCAGGACACCACGACTGGGTGCGCGGTCGGTTTGAGCAGATACATAAACACGAGCAGACCCGCGTGGAGTTTCTGGAGAGCGCGTTGGGCGAAAGGGGTGTGGGTAAGTGCCAGTATGATTTCAAGGGAACGGGGGGCGTGAGGGGGTGGGTTGAGATGGCGTATGTGCTGGAGAACGTTGGGGTTAGTCTTGGTAACGGTGTGCTGGGGCTGTTTGCGGATAAGGTGGGGTCCTTCCTTCGACGCGACGGGGCGCATATAGTGAACATATCTGACATGATCGTCATGTCCTGGCGTTTTGAATTTTCCAGTCCTACCTAACAGTCGCCGCATCGATGATGGGCGTCGAAGCGCGCCACGCAGCGTGGATCAACTCTGCCGTGCGGAAATCCGAACCGTGGAGCACGGCATTCGAGGTATGTCTGTCAGCCTCTCACCCCGTTCCCCGTGCTCGCACTCAACACATACATATGTACATAGATCCCACTCAACATCAACCAAATATGGACCGTGTTCGCGCCGTACATCGTCCCAGGCTCCTGCCCCGCGTCCAACGACGCCCTCCTGATGCGCATAAACCCCAAGCCCTTCGCGTCGCTCCACGTTCCCCCGTGCGTACCAGGGGACTCTGTCTCGCTCGACGTCGACTTTTCGCAAACTCAAACCAAAACTCTACCGAGCGGGAGCTTGTATGCGGCCTTTGTGAGCGGGACCGGGTCCCTGTTCGTCCCTGCGAGCGTTTCGAATGATCAAGATGGGCAGGGGCAGGGGCAGGTGATGGTGCAGGTGCCTCGGGACCTCGTGGGGCTCGTGTACGTGTTCGTCACGAATGATGGGTCGAGCGTGAGGGATGAGAATACGATTGCTGGACCAGGGGTTGTATGGTTTGGGTTTGGTGGTGGTGCAGCGGCGATTGCGAGAGGGTAGTTCAGTTGGCGGGGTCTATTAGGAAGATATGTATACATAATGAATTCGAGTGTAACATAGATGTATTTCTTACTGTTGACAAGTGCCGGAATGTTATTAAAATATATTTTTATTTGCCATACCTTCCACGAGCATTAATGGGGTAGTGGTAACCTGGGTCGTTGCCATCAGCATAAGCTCGACCCGCCGGGGGTTCGATTCCCCCTTAATGCATTATACGAAATTGGTTGTATTTCGTTTTAGTCCTTGAAGCCTTAATTTTTCCTGCTCCAGAGGCCTGCGTTTATCTACAAACACATCTGGTACAATCCCAACACGACATACAAAGAGTCGCTTCTCTTGTTAGCTGATTTTAATTCCTGATCTCTCTACCTTTTGCTCGCCTCTTAGCCCGCATAGTGGCTTGTCGGCGTTAAATAGAGTCCATCCATCCATCCATCTCTACCTTTTGCATCTCCGTATCTCGTCCAACACTGCTGGCACACAGAAATAATCGAATCATACGGAGGATTCTGCCCCATAATTCGATCCAGATTTACTTCTGATGTTCTTTGGTATTACGCGGAATTTGAAGCTTCAACTGTCCAAACATATGGTCATTCAATAGTAGCTACGATGCCTTTCTCGTTTCGCATTGGCAATCATTCAGACTAGGACACGCTGCGCCATTCGTTGCACTGACTCTGTCGAGGCTGATATTTAGCAGAGCAGGACAACATCGATTGAGACTCTGATATAGTATACATAAGTTACAGCCCCGTGGTCGTCAGCGGTTTATAGTTGTGCCGATAACCATTCGAAAGCTGGACATAGTTCAGTATCAAAACTAAATTTGATAGAAAAGGGGTGCTAACCTTCCGGGTATCCTGTATTAAGAGGTAGGGACGCCACAAATAACCCCATCGGACGACCTTCATCAGCCACCGCCTTCTGAAAAAGGATGAGTGCCACTCATACATTTTACAAAGTGACAAACCTGCGAGGTGATTCGATCTTCCACACCAAGTTTCGTAGCGACCTCGCTAACTGTCTCGCTTCCAGTCGGCGTGAGAGCAAGTATCATGACAGGCGTCGTGGATAGCTCAGAGAGCTTCAGGAGATCATGTAGCTCTTGCTCGTCATCGTATCCTTCACCGAGGAGATATATGATTGCAATAGGCTTGTAGTCGGGTAGCTGCGCTTGGAATGCACGACGGGCTGCAAAAAATCCGTCATTAGATTGCTTGTCAGGAAAAGACGTCTCGTACATCCTTCGTTAGCACTACTGATTATCAATTTGACTGTCTTTGAGCCAAGTTTGAATCCATCGTCGACACCTTGGAGACTTTAGTTTCGTTTTACATTTCGGCAAGGACAGATGTTTCACTTGGATGGACTGAAGCTTCTTGAGGGGAATAACTGCGCGTCTTTAAAGAGTGAATCAGTGTCTGTGTATTAGCAGTCAGCGCTATTCGAGATCGACAATATGGGCCCTTCTACGTTTGCTTGATCGACAGCAGTCCCAATAACGCAGACATGGGGAACCGGCCCTGTCATTCCTAGAGGAATAGATTAGAGTAGGTATAGTCGTCTATGGCCAAAGTGACATACCAAAGAGGCTTTGAATACTCTGCATGGTGATTGTTGGAGGCAGAGACAATGGCTGTGATAGATATAAGCAGGTTGGGACATGGCTGTGTCTTGGAGGCAGTTCTGATTTGATCTCGCGGTACCAGCAGCCGAGGGATCAAACCCAGTGAAAAACCCGGGTGTCGAGATCGGCTGATATCAGCTCACGTCGGCTGCAATGGTCCGATGCGAGCTGGTGGCATCTGCTCAAATCGGGCTCTTCTCCTTAATCGTAAAAAACATATGCCTACTTTTTGTTTTGTCTCAATTATCCCAGCTATATCAGTTTCGGCCCTCGCTTGCGTAAGTC
>JABAJV010008770.1:0-19296 GCA_018854895.1 Tricholoma furcatifolium | reverse complement strand
ACTAGTTGCAACTGGTCAATAGGACTGCAACTTCAACTGGTTGTCAGTTGTTTATGGGTCTGGTCCTGGTCCTAAGCCCAGAGTGTATTTTTAGGACCAGTTGCAGTTGCCAGTTGCTCAGGATTGAGCTCAAAAAACCGGACCGGACCAGACTTTAAAACACTAAGAGAAACGAGTGCCTACGAAGAGTGTAAACCTACCGGGAGCTAAGAAGGCACGGGAAGATGAAGACATTGATATGGAGCCTGCCCCAGGTCCAGTCTCGAAACAGAAACCAAAGCCTAAGAATATGTATCGCTTTACTACGGATTTACAGGAAATGTGCCCTATGGAAGACCTCCAGGATCGAATCCTCAAAGAAACCTTGATTACGATACCCTTAGGACAACTGTTAGGAGTTTCACCAGACCTACAGAAACGGATAAACAGTCTTACAAAAGTGCGGAGGGAGTATAACAATAAACCGGTGATGGCAAGCCTAGGCGAATATTATGAAGAATGTGAATGCAAAGATGGTATGGAGACCTTGCCAGTGTATGCGGAGGAGGGTGAAGCTATTGACACCGATGACGAGGATGCCTATGAAGAGTTAGTAACAGCGGCAGTAAGGAGGGGAACTAGGTCAAGTTGGAGGAAACCAACCAGAGAAGGTCCAGTGGAACGGCTAGAATCCAGGGTTGAAGTCTCGCATGAGACAGACGAGTTTTCCCGAGAAGAGATTCTCCATAGGTATTCTTCAGCGGTTCGGATCCACACGGTGCCGGTACCTCTTTTCGCGATGGTAACGGGGAAGTTCATGGGTTTGTTTGGTGGGGAAAAAGTAACTTTTATGGTGGACACCGGGTCGGAATTGAACATTTGCTCGGGAGAACTTCACGAAGCGACGCAGTTGCCTGTGGATGTAGACGGGACTCGCTGGGCATTGAAGGGGATTAATGGACGACCGGTGCAGCTTTTAGGATGTGCTCGGGACGTACCCGTGAAGATTGGAGGGCATGATTTTGACCATCACTTTTTCATTAACGATGGAGGCATGAGCACGGACCCGTATGAGGTTATCCTAGGCCAGCCTTTCCTTCAATGGTATACAGCATCGATTCGCTATACGAGGAGGGGATCTATGATTATGCAACTCTGGCAAGATGGGAATGAGGATGGGCCCCCTTCGGTATCGGTGTCACTCACCTCTCCGAGCGCGGATAGAAACAAAGCGACATTGGTGGTAGAAGAAGTAGCTCATGGGGTAGGCTGTAAGCACAGACGACAGTGTGGAAAAGAAAAAGGAACATCGGGGGTGGGAAACTAGAGACGGGTGCGAGAACAAGGCCTGTTGGGACATCTGTTCGACAGTTCGCATCCGTACCAAGCCTTGGGGGATTGTTTCGTTCGTTGGTGGAAGGTGGAGATGGGGGAATTGAAGAAAATGAGTTGGACTTGCCTGAGAGTTACGATCCAGTGTTAAGGAGGTTTGCACATGTGGCAGCTGTAGGAGCGGTTGAAAGAGAGACGAAATGGACGACGAGGGCTTTGGCAGTAAAAAGACAAAAGGCTGGAGAAGGAGTGACTTTGCAAAAAAGAACGAGATATAAACCTGTTGACAGAAAGGTCAGACCAGTTCCCAGTTATATGCCCGACCCGGTGGGTCAGATTTTCAAGCCAGTAGAAATAGGCGAACTCCCAAAGTTGACTTTGGATCTGGATTCGTGGAGGAGGTTCGAAGGATGGGGACGTCTAACGAGAGATCGCTTGGAGAGTATCGTTGATGGGATTCCTGAAGGCTTTCTGCACAAAAGAGAGTTAGACTTGCTGGTGGGAGTGTTGGCTACTAGGAATGAGGCACTGGCCTTCGACGATTATGAGCGAGGAACCTTTTCGCAAAAGTATTTTCCGGACTACAAGATACCAGTCATCGAACATACTCCTTGGGTCCAAACGCCGCTTCGTATTCCCAAGGCAATTGAGGCCGACGTGATCGAAATGTTGAAAACACAGAAGGCGGCGGGCAAATATGAGGATTCCACAGCTTTGTATCGAGGACGAATGTTTGCTGTGGCTAAGAAAAAGGGGATCCGGCTTGTACAGGACGTCCAGGAATTGAACAAGATCACGATTCGAGATGCGGGTTTGCCTCCTCGAGTGGATGATTTTGCTGAGGGATTTGTCGGATGTGCTGTGTATGGGTTATGTGATTTGTTCTCGGGCTATGATGGTCGGCGACTAGCTGAGGAGTCTCGTCCCTTGACGACATTTGGAAGTCTAATCGGAACACTACGAAATTGTGCTTTGCCCCAAGGAGCCACGAATGCGGTTCCGGAATTTCAGCGTTGTGTTTCCCATGTTATCCGCGACGAGGCGCCTCAACATGCTGACGCCTTCATTGACGATGTAGGTATTAAAGGGCCAAGTACCTGGTATGAAAATGAAGAAGTGGCACCAGGGATCAGACGAACCATATACAAATACGCAACGACATTGGACCATTTATTGGCGAGGTTCATGGAAGCTGGAATTACGGCGTCAGGGAAGAAACTTGTATTGGCGACACCTCGCTTAGGAATCGTGGGGACGATTGTTTCACTTGAAGGTTGGCATCTAGAAAAAGGGTTGGCGACAAAGGTGGAGAATTGGCCAGCACCCACGACGGTATCTGAAGTACGTTCGTTCCTGGGAACGGCAGGAGTAGGTAGGAGGTGGATTGAAGGTTTTGCACTGGTGGCGCGGCCTTTGACGCTGCTGACCAGAGAGAATTGGGAGTTTGATTTTGGAGAGGCGGAGCAGGAAGCGATGGATGAGTTGAAAAAGCGTGTGGCGTCAGCGCCTGTCCTTGTGAAGATCGATTATGAAAAAGCTAAAGGATTTTCAAAGCTGACGAATGTGCCAGTGCAAGGAAAGGAAGGGATGGTTGTGGTGGGGGTCGACTCGAGTAAGTACGGGGCGGGTTGGATTCTACAACAGGTTCAAGACGGAGAAAAGCGGCCTGCCTTGTTTGGATCGTGTACTTATTCAGAGACGGAAGGCCGGTACTCTCAACCAAAATGCGAACTTTACGGTGTGTTTCGTGCGTGCAAGGCTTTGCGGCATAGGATTTGGGGAGTGCACTTTGTTCTTGAAGTTGATGCGAAGTTTTTGGGGGAGATGATGAACAACCCGGAATTACCAAATGCTCCAATGAATCGGTGGATTGTGTACATCGCCCTTTTTGATTTCCGTATTCAGCATATTCCTGCGGCATCACACAAGGGGCCCGATGGTTTGTCGAGATGACCGAGAGCCGCAGAAGATACAGACGAGTCGGACGTAGAAGAATATTTAGAGCGGGTGGTTGGGAAGACGTCCAGAATGGACCTCGCAGGATACCTCAACTGGAATTCCACCCGGATGTTGGAGAGTGGATTGGACGGGCATGCATTTGAAGAACTTGCGTGGAGTTTTAGAAGGATACCCGATCTTCCGTTTGCCTCGTTTCGTACAAGGAAAGTGGCTGTCGATATGATGAGCTTTGAAGTGGGCCAGGTGGACGAAAGAGCTTTGGCAGTGACAGGTATTAGGGATCCTTCCAAAGTGGAGACGAGAGATGTTGAGGGATCGCTGCTTGCGATGTCATTGCTTAGAGTCATCGACATGGAAAGTTATGTGGGTAACGAATTTGACTACGTCGTGGAGGAGGAAGAGGAAGCCGACATGCTCCTGGGAAACGAAGTTGTACACATGTCTTTTACGCATTACTATCGGGGTTTTGCTGGGCAAAAACTTGGGGAAAGTGTAGACTTAACGGAGACCAGAACTCGAGATGGAAGGATGGTAGATTATCGAGAAAGGCGAAACGCACAAACAGATTACATGGTGGACAAGGCCTTGGTAGTGACATGCGCCACGCACCGCTTCGGGATCCCAGATGAAGAAACGGTGTCTATGTGGGAAGAGATTCGTGCCTACTTGAAAGATGGAACTATTCCCGCCTGGTGTTCCTCAGGTGATCAAAAGAAGAGTTTTGTACGGAGAACGCAACGTTACTTTCTGCATGATGACCGAATTTGGAAGATGGAATCGGGAGGGAGGATGCCTCGTCTGGTTATAGAATTCGAGGACAGGAGGAGAGAATTGTTGGCCGGTGCGCATAACGACGCTGGACACAGAGGACGTGACGCAACCTACAAGACCCTGAGCGAGCGCTACTATTGGCCGAATTTGTATAATGATGTGGCGAGTTTTGTTCAGTCATGTTATGTGTGTCAAATGCGCTCGCGATCTCGTCCGGTGGTGCTTTTACATCCGACCAGCTCTTCAGCGGTTCTGCGTACTTTCGTGCTGGATACGTTGCATATGGAAGATGGTTATGGGGGAAAGAAATATCTGTTGCAAGGTATGGAACCGTCGATCGGCTGGGTTGAAGCTAGGGCAGCCAAAACGAATGACTCGGAATCGTGGGCTCGTTTCATGTACGAGGACATTATCTGTCGATTCGGGTGCATTCCGCTGTTCGTCGTCGATGGAGGGTCAGAGTTCAAGGGCGCTGCCCAGAATATCTATAAACAATGGGGGATTCTCGTGATTGTTACGCCTGCTTATCATCCGGAAGCTAATGGAGTGGCGGAACGGGGACATCAGACGTTGAAGAATTCGATTCTGAAAGCTTGCGGGAAAAATGGAAAGATGTGGCCACGTTTCGTCCATGCAGGATTGATGGCTATGAGGGTTACGATGTCTAGGATGACTGGATATTCCCCGTATTTCCTTCTTTATGGGCGGCATCCCTTTTTCTCCTTCGATTTGGCAGATAAAACGTGGGAGGTGCTGGATTGGGATAAAGTATATTCAACGGAAGATTTGTTGGCTATGCGAATTCGACAGTTAGTTCGAAGGGATAAGGAACTAGTCTTGGCGTACGAACGTCAGAAAAAGGAGCATCAAAAAGCGGTCGACGACTTTCACAATAGACATTGGAAGCAACTGCAGTCAGGAGAGTACGAGCCGGGGACTTGGGTATGGCGCCACGAAACTTGGTTGGATGAACAGAAGGGCCACAAGACTGCTTTACGATGGGCAGGACCATTTGTGATCCACAAGAAACTTCGACATGCCACTTATATTCTGCGGGAATTGGATGGGACTGTTATGCAGGGGGAGGTTCATGCTTCGCGCCTAAAGCTGTTTTTCTTTTGCGAAGATTTCCAGACGGTTGAAACGGTGCACTCTGTGCGTCTAGAGAGAGAAATGGCAATTCATGGAAGGACAGTAAATGGGAAGATCGATTTGCCGCTAAACGACATGCTGTTTGGTAGTCGGGTATTTTTCCGTCTGGAGGATCAGTTCCCGACGTTGGGTGAACTTGCTTTAGAGGTGTCTTGGGGTTCTTCAAGAGGTTTGAATCTCCCTTGGGTTTTACATGAATGTGAAGAGCGGATGCTTGGTTTTCGTGGGCATCGCGATGGGGGCATCGCGGGTCTCGGTCACCAATTGTGGTAGTGGGAAGTGAAGCGCTCGTGAAATGAGAGAGGGACGGATTGGGAAAGTCTACTTCCAAATTTGGGAGATTGTTGAATGAGAGAGAGCAGGACGAAATAGGAAGGAGACAAAGATGAACCTTAAAAATATGAGACATTGTAATAGTATAAAAGGCGCGTAAAAGCGTACGAAATGACATTCTACTCTTGACCACGAACCCCCACCATCTCTCTCTTTCTCTCTCTCTCTCTCTTCGAGTTTTAACGCTCGTCGTCATCCTCGCCTGGTAGACTCTGAGATCGTTTGGTGCTCGCTGACCCGTTGACCGTTTGCTTCCGTGTTTGCTTGGCTCGTCGAACATTTGACTGATCGATCTCATGGCTGTGTTTCTGATCAGGCATCATATATTCTCTAGATCGTACTCGTTGCCTGTTGGAATCTTGTAGCTACTACACGGTGTCTTTACGCTGTGTTAGTGTGCTGGCTTTCTATCTGTAGGCGGTCTCCTCTCCCACAGCGTGAAGTCCTCGAAGCCTTGGGCCTTGTACGTTGTGAGGTGGATCATGCGGTTTTCTTTGCCTATTTTGATGTTGCGCCAGACCCATCGATTGACATGCCTAGTGACAGTGCCCCGCTTTTCATTGTTATCTGCATCCATGTCGATGACGGCCTCAATGCCACGAACTCAGTTTCTCTCTATCTTTGGATCATCAAGAAACTCAATGAGCGCTTTGAAGTCATTCATCTTGGGCCGACGTCTTTGTATCTTGGGATTCGAATCAACAGGGATTGTCAACATGAAGCAATACGGTCACAATATTGGATTTCAAGTGAATAATCTAGTGCTTATTTAATAAATCAATAATTGTTCATTCAAGTTTAGGTTTATAATGTGAGTGTACAAACAGAAGACAGAGTTTCATGGAATTTCTATATCTTGCAGAGTCATAGGAGTCACGACTGATAAGGATTGCAGTGGAATTATAATGTGGGATGTATACATTATAATGTCTGAAATTATAATGTGGGATGTATGATATAGATTAGAGCTCACATTATAATGTCTGAATTATAATGCGGGTAATGTGGGATGTATGATGTAGATTAGAGCCCACATTATAATGCCTGAATTATAATGTGGGATGCTGTATAATTAATGTACAGTGGAGCCCACATTATAATGCCTGAATTATAATGTGGGATGCTGTATAATTAATGTACAGTGGAGCCCACATTATAATGCCTGAATTATAATGTGGGATGCTGTATAATTAATGTACAGTGGAGCCCACATTATAATGCCTGAATTATAATGTGGGATGCTGTATAATTAATGTACAGTGGAACCCACATTATAATGTCTGAATTATAATGCGGGATGCTGTATGATTAATGTACAGGGAGCACACATTATAATGCCTGAATTATAATGTGGGATGCAGCATGATATTGTGAGAGAGCCCACATTATAATTCCTCCAGGGCCTTGTGAAATGGGGGCAGAATCATAACATGGGTTTGTGGAAAATCCACCCCACATTATAATTTGGTTACATGGACCCCTCCAGTTCAGATGTTCCTTGAGACGTTTGGCACATCTTCTTGACTGTTCCACGGCCTATAACCCAGAAGGTAGCATTCTTGGGTGCAGCGTTGCCTTCTATGGGGGTAGACAGGGTCTCGTATTCACAGAACGCACTTCTCTCCACGAAGAAGTGGTCTGTTGTACCCAAGTCTGCATATGTAGGGACTTCGCGCGTTTCCGCGGTGTTCATGACGATGACTGCTTGCTTTTCTGGTACTTCAACGATAGCTGTGAAGGCGTAGGTAACATGGGATGTGGTGTTGGTAGTCTGAGGGGTTGTAACGGCGTTCGTTGTAGGTGTCTGGGGGTAGTTTTGGGCAGGAGTATTGTTGGATGGTGCTGTGGTGTTCATCCTATTCCTGTTTCTGAAGTTTGGGGGAAAATGACCCTCTTTTCCCCCTCCTCTCCAGTAACAGTTTTCAATGGTATGACCCGTCTGCCTGCAATTAACGTTCAAGCAAATGAGCCTAGGCTTCTGAGGGTTCGTTTTGACGAGGAGAGCCGTTGTCGACGTGCCGGCCTTCTGTTTCTGGGAAACAATCCTATCCCAGTGCGTCGTCAAGGCCGCGATAACATCCTTGGAATTTGTCATGGAGTAAAGTCCAGCAATGACTGCGTTCCAGGACTCGGGAAGGGATGCGATGATAATGTTACGGAATGTGGCGTTGTTAATTATCACCCCCTTTTCCATGGCTGATTTCCATTTCTCTCGTAGATCTTCAATGTGTTTCAAGAAGTCCGCGCCTTCTGTGAGTTCTGTAGCTCGCAGCCTCCTCTCTGCGTTCAGTGCAGCAATCTCGGATGCCGTGCCATAATTTTCATTCAGGGTTTTCCAGGCATCAGCGGCCGTGCCATCCATGGTGATACCAAGGCCAACGGGATTCTTGGAATTGTAGACAATCAGTCTGAGAGCCCAAGCGTCGCGCTCATCCCACTCTTCTGCAGATGGGTTGGTCGACGACCATTCAGTCGCTTTTGGCTCGGCTTGCGCCACCGCCTTGGTTTCCGTGGTAGAATCTGCGTTGGATGGGTTGGAGGGGATCTCGGGACGCTTTATGGTGCCTTCAAGGTAGCCACGGGTGCCACGCGCTCTGGCAGCGATCAAGACACGGCTTTTGAAACCGATGTAGTTAGTACCGTCGAAGTGGGCTTCTTCGGGGAAATTTGGTGGGTTGGCAGAGTGGGAGGATGTCATTATGTGTCTACGACAGAGTAATGTGGTCGAAGTGTGATGTTAATGGGTGGATGTGGAATGTGGATGTAGATGTGGATGTATTGCGAAACAACGGAGCAGGGCTCAATGGAGTGGGAACATAATTCAGGGCCGATAACCTGTTAAGATATCGTAAGTACGAGTCCCTCAGTGTTTGATAAACGACTGTATTAAGCTACCTGTTAAGATATCGTAAGTATGAGTCCCTCAGTGTTTGATAAACGACTGTATTAAGCTACCTGTTAAGATATCGTAAGTATGAGTCCTATGAGAGAGAGTAAGTTATCAATAAGTAATATGATGAATAAGTAACACGTACCCTCAGTGTTTGATAAACGACTGAGGGCACAGGTATGTGGATCGAGCTTTAAATAGGAGATAAATAAGGTTTATGTGTAAAGACTGGTGAATAATGGGGAGGCACGACGAAGAGGAGGAAAAATTAGGAGAGTTACCAAAATAGGTAAGACGCGACGCGTGATTAATTGACGCGTCGTGTCGAGCGCGTTTCTCCGTGATAGTCACTTCTCAACAAGATGGAATCAAGTCCCGTCTCCTTGTCCGAGGAGCCCCGCTTTTTCGACCAGAACCCTCCAGTGCGGCGTCCTGGAGGTTAGTGTAGGCTTTCACGCGGTAGAGCCCCTCAGGCGGGGCTTTGCTGACGCCGGTGACGACGTTGTCTTGGGGGAAGGAGACACTCTTTTTGGTACCTGAGCCTTCTGAGTGGCGTATCGCAGACGGAATTTCGTTTCCATATTCATCCTTGATTCGACGAACGAGATCATACACATCACGAAGAGCGAGGATGTCGTCGTCTGAGAAGCGGCGTCCAATGGGGGGCCGAGGAAGGTATTCGCCAGGCTTGCCGTTGCGCCCTGGCATATAAGCCCCCAATTTGTTCTTCTCTTTATAATCCATGGATAGGCTGCTGGGAGGATATCCTCCGTTGGGCGATGGGGGTCCCACGATGTCGTGCTCAGGAATATGGACTTTGGGCGGGACGTTGTCTTGGGCGAAGGAGACCCTCTTTTTGGCACCTGAGCCTTCTGAGTGGCGCATCGCAGACGGAATTTCGTTTCCATATTGATCCTTGACTCTGCGAACAAGAGAACCGGTAGCGTCGCCATGTATAGGGACGGAGAGCGCGCTCAACACGATGGAGAGTGTGATGAACAAGGGTGAGAGACGCATGGTGGGGATTGGCAACTATGGGCAGCGAAGCTGTGTTAGCAGGCATGTCGTGCGTGGCGCAGTGTATCACTCACGACAGTAAAGGATGCAAAGGGTTTGGAGTTTTTGGAGGAGGAATACGAGTCCGGCTCATATCACTTGCAGACCAGCTGAGGAACATCGATCTTTGAGGCGCCTGCTTTATAGGATTTACGTCGAATCTCGATGTAAGGGTCGAATGCTGAAAAGTATCTCCGATAGCCGTAAGCACAGTCCGAAATCTAGAATCAAGGAGTCAAAAGAATATATGTTTTGATGCGTTGGAGCCCTCTTTTCAAAAGACTTGGAAATGCGCAGTCTCTAGTGGCTGCAGGCATCATATTGTGGGTTTAGAAGTCACAGCGAACAGGGTGGAAGACAGAGAAAGAGTACAAAGTATGAAGCCTGCCAGTTCCAATTTCTCACCCATGGGAGCGATACGTTTCTAACGATAAGTTTCCACATGATGCAGGTGGGTTAATTTGATGGTATCATCAAGTTTTCCTTACCTACCAGGTCCAGACTCCAGGAGACTCCTTATTACTTACTTTGATCATGTTTTATTGCTCAAGCCAGCCTGGCATAGCCGAGAAAAGGCAAGGTTCCACGCGCACGCTGTGATTCGGACCTGTTGACATCAATGACCTGGATTATAACGGCGAAGAGAGAAACGAACCTAGTCTGTCCGCTTTCCAGGAGGAGTTTGAACCAGAGACGAATGCAGGGCGGTAGGAATGCCTGCTGTTACCATGAGGACTAGCCTCGCTGGCGAAGGATCTTTGAGAAGAGCGTTTGAAGCCCATTCGGAATCGGGCTGATCCGTCTGATGGTTTCGTTCATCCTTCAGCGGCTCTCAAAACATCTGCATTGCCTGTACTGTACAGTAGTGCAACCTTGATGCCGCTCACCGTTTCTAAAGAGTCTACAAGCACACGTCTGTTGAAGGCTGTAGGGTGTGCCGCAGAGCCACACTTACGATCGGTTAGAGATCGGTTCACGTGATGATAGATAAAAGTTTTCCTCCTGGGACTTTGGTTTCTTTAGTCTTTTACTACGCTAAAGTCACCCGGTCCCAGGTATGTATTCATATCTAATACAGTCTTTTACTACGCTAAAGTCACCCGGTCCCAGACACTGCGTGATCTTAAGACTCTCGACATCCTCGGTCCCAATCCGATTCCGCTGCTACAGACGTACCTGCTTCAATAGTCTACCACTTTGTCCGGCGTTTGGTCAATCTTTGTGATCCGGATTCCAGCTGGTGCACATGCGAACTTGAAGGATCGAATCTGCGAAGGAGGTGGTCGCGCACTACAAGAAGTTCATCGAAGGTGTCGCGAAGGACAAGGAGCTCGTTGGTTGAGGAGTCCAAGTCTCTTCGTCGAATGTCACGGTCGGGCCCAATTGGTGGACGGGGAAGGTAGTTGCCATTGCCCAAATGAGCCCCCAGCTTGTTCCTATCTTTGTACTCTTTGGAAAGGCTTTCTGGGGGGTATTTTCCGTTCGGCAAAGGGGGGCCAATGATATCGCTCCCTTTAGGTGGCTCTATAATCCGGACTCGTTTCTTTGGAGGCGGAGGGGCTTGGTTATCATGCTCTGGTTGCGTTCTAGAAACGAGGAGCTCGTCTGCTGAGGAGTCCAAGTCTCTTCGTCGAATGTCACGGTCGGGCCCAATTGGTGGACGGGGAAGGTAGTTGCCATTGCCCAAATGAGCCCCCAGCTTGTTCCTATCTTTGTACTCTTTGGAAAGGCTTTCTGGGGGGTATTTTCCGTTCGGCAAAGGGGGGCCAATGATATCGCTCCCTTTAGGTGGCTCTATAATCCGGACTCGTTTCTTTGGAGGCGGAGGGGCTTGGTTATCATGCTCTGGTTGCGTTCGAGAAACGAGAGAGCCGGTGGCTTCGTCATTCAGGGGGACAGCGAGTACGCTCAAGGCGATAGAGAGCGTTATGAACAAGCCAGTGAGACGCATGGTGGGGATTGAAGACTATGGGAACTGAAGCCGCGTCAGCAAGCATTTCGTGCGTTGCGCAGATACTCACAGTAGACGGTGGGATTGGATCGCTTTAGGTGAAGAATACGAGACCAGCTCGTATTGCTCGCAGACCTGCTGAGGAATTCGATTCCAAGCCTACCTGCTTTATAGGATGTCGGTCAATACAAGGCTCCAATAAGAGAAAATCCGACGCCCAATATAGTTATACATGTCACCCATAATCAAGGAGCTATGACAGTTGTTTCGATACTTTGGACTTGAGAATTGCGTGTTTTCTAGCAATATTACTACAGTCGTAAAGGCCCGTTCACTACTCTGGGCTCAATGACGCAGGTGATGGTGCTTCAGTTTTACCTATCTCCGATAATTTCTGTTTAGCATGCGAGTGCCATGTTCGATCAAGAGCTAGATGACTAGGACCATGGAGCACCAGAACCATAACCAAGAACCGTTGCCACATGTCCAGTCTGGACGATAGCCAAGAACTGTTGAAGGCTGAGTGAAAATATTTCCCATCCCCACGAGAACAACTTTGTGGCAACGACGCAAATAAGCAACAGAACCGGGCTAGCTTGACATTGGACTTCATGTGCTGCAGACGAAGACAGACGAAGAGGAAGAGATGATGACTGATCCTGACTGACTATGACCAACGGCAACACACTGGCCGAGTCCTTTGGAACGTGTGACATGTACCCCTAGGAGAATGTTGCTATAAGTTTTAAGCTTCCGAGTATTTACACGCGCCTACGGCCTATGCAGGCCTTGGCCCTTCGAGCGTTCAGGCTTGCCGACGGGACCGTGCACGAAACGTTTTTTCCTTCAAGAGACCCGTTGAGTATGCAGAGCCACTGATAGGTTTTGAGCCAAGACGGATAGGATCACAATCAAGAGGAACCCAGCTTCGAAGGGCATGTTAAAAGTCAATCAAAGTATCCCCCGCGAAAACCTAGTTCAAACTTCAGAGCTTTGTTCTCGCATCTCGCTTGTTTATCATGCAGAGCTTTCCATTCCCATTCGTATCTAAGAACAAACGGACAACGGGGTTTACCACTCTTCCAAATCAAAATGCCGTTCCTCAAAGCGATCGTCGCGTTTGTTGGTAAATGGAGGACTTTTGGACTTCATTAAGCCGTTGGCATTGCCATCGCTGCCAGTCGAGGTACCATGGCCTGAAGGCAAGGCGTTTTCGATGGTGCTGGTACGTTGCAGAAGATAATCGGGGACGACAAGTAGGTGTTCGTCAGAGATGGTGCTGAGGTCTCTCTCTTTGTTGAAGGAGATGGCAAACGCGCTCAAGGCGACGGAGAGGGTGATGAATAAGTAACGATGTGAGGCGCATGATTGGTCGATGTAGACTAAACAAACACATTAGGTAGGTCATGTAGGGTTGTGTCCTGATTTACCTGTAAGGATTTTGCTTCGCTGTGGGTTCGAGACCAGCTCGTACTTTTAGACCGGCTGGGGAACGTCGACCCAAGAAATTGCCTTTAAACGCTAGTCATTAAGCGAAGGCGATGTCGGGCGAGAAGGTTGCCAGGGATTTCCAGGGATTGTTTTGATGATGATTCGGGTAGTACTTACATATTCCGTGTTGAGAGTCGGGGAATTCCTGGAACATCCATGGGCACTGGCAGAGGGAAGATCTTACTTACAGCAGCCGAAACTGAGGCTAACTTGGCGGCAAGGATCTTGAACAATTAGTTAGACTGTTGAATATGCAACATTCATCCGGAACTGACTTAAACATTGTGAAAGCAGAATTCTAAGGTCGAACGTAGCTCGGAAACGAAAATTTTGTCGCGTATAATGTAGTGCCCAGTCGTTTAAAGTGAGTTTTGAAATATGCTGCGTTATGTTGTAATGGTGGCGGGAAACAAATGGTGTCAGTGACGCGTGTTGACTGATAGCTGCCATAAGCAGCAACCTCGAGGACTTCCTGCTCTTAGACTTCTCTCATGATCAGCAAGCTCTGGGTTTTGGTATCAAGGGACGTTATAGACGCTATTGACATATAGATCGCCTGGAATGTCCGCATTATCCTCTTTCTTTCCAGCCAAATTTCTCTCTTCTCCAATGAATCCTCGAGACCGCGCGGATCCGCTTCAACACCTGCGTTTCGTGTTGGAAACAATGCCAGGGTCCCGGAAATATGTTTTCACACCAGCTACTCGCGCAGAAATACTTTCGGAGCTCTACGTTGCATTTTGGGGATCATATGCGCATCTATTCCTTCCGAATTCGAATTCGAGCCTGCCACTGCACAAGACTCTTAGTCAGGTTCAATCTAGCCTTGGATTCCCGGGTGCGGGACGTGGGGATGCTCCGATACCAGGGAGGTCGTGTAGTAGGATATTCAAAAAGGGAGACAGTTGCTTTCGATGCAAGTAAGTATCTATGCAGATGTTCGTGTGACCCGTTCCTCATGGTGTTCTAGGGACTGTGCTCTCGACGATAGCTGTGTCATGTGCGCCAACTGCTTCCATGCAACAAACCACAGCGACCACAACGTCAGTTTCTTCATTGCACAGCAGCCGGGAGGGTGCTGTGATTGTGGAGACGAGGAAGCATGGAGAACACCACTTCAATGTCCCAGCCATCCACCAATGCGGCGCGCAGATGTAGACGCTACACCTAAATCGAGTACGAAACCCTTGTCGCCCGATGGGATCACCGTACAAGACCGTGTATCGGTTCCGCAAGAGCTACAGGAGACGATGCGGCGTACTGTTGGCTATGCCCTAGATTTCGTTCTTGACACGCTTGACTACTCTCCCGATGAGTCGTCTGTACCCCTCAACGAAGCCGATCTCCGTCTTCAACCATCAGGAGATCCAATGATGAAGGACCAATACTGCGTTGTTATATGGAACGACGACAAACACTCCTTCGAGGAAGTAATCAAGCTTCTATGTGACATGACGAATCGGACGAGGGAGGAGGCAGCTATCGTTGCGAATCGTATAGATGACAACGGACGCGATATCATCGACATGAACACCAACGTGGTACGCCTCTTGGAGATGGCTCAGTCTATAACGCAGATCGACCTCGGTGTTACTATTCGTCGCGCATACGACACGTTTAGGGAGCAAGTATCGGAGGTCATAATCGAGTGGTTACTTGATCTCACGCGTAGCCGCCTTGGAACCGATTATATGATCCTGCGGGAAGTTATCGCATCAGAGTTAATGTCTCCTAGGCGTAGGGACAGCGGCTCATATAATGCCAACGTTCAGCTCTCATTTAAAGAGATTACGAACCCAGCCCGCCTCGATGCCTTGTTTCTGTATCACACAAGGCTTTGGAAGAAACCTCGTTTGAGTGCAAAGGAGATCTATGCGTCTGTAATTTCCTTGAGTAGCGAGCATAAGTTGTCTCTTGGTGCGTTCAGCTCTGAACTCACTTCATCGTTCACTCTAACTTTTTCGTTAGCCGGTCACTTTGCAAACGTGTATCCGCGAATCATCGACGCCTATCTTCTTGTGGATCGTGAGGCTGAAACATCAATCAAATACTTTGCACTCCAGCTCTTCACTGTTCCATCTGTGGCACTCCATGTCGTTCGTAACCACAAACTCATATCGCGCCTCCTTGCTATCATCGCCGCATTCTTTACTAACCAAATCCACGACAAACACATCGCCTACCCTCCCTTAAGCGAATCTAAACTTGACGTCGAAAGTTTCCCCTTCAAGTCCAAGCGCTTCATGCCCGTCTTCAGCGACCTGCGATACCTCTGCCACACCCCATCCGTCCAAGGACTGATCGCGCACAACCGGGAATACATTACCCAGTTTTCCAAGACTTGCCAGCTGTTCATGTGTGTCAATCCCAACAAGCGGGCGGTCACCAGCCACGTCGAATACGAGACAGACGCGTGGATCAGCGTGTTTAACGTCACGCTCTCTCTTTCAAGAGTCATCAAAACCTACGGAGAAGCATACTCAACAGCTTCTTCCGCTGAGCTAGTCTCAGCTATCGGCACCGTGGTTCATAATATCCTTATCGTGTGTACTTTGGCCGAAGATAGGCTAGACCGGGACAAGTTCGGCCCCATCGTTTTCCATGGCGTTTCCTTTGCTGGGCTGGTTTACCAAGTCATCAAGTTTGATGTATTGGAGGGCTGGGTCAGCTTCCACCACTCTTTGCACTGGCTTCTCGCGGAGCTTTTCAAACATGTTGATCTGTTATCGGACGAGTCTCTGGCGAACATTGGGATCCGGAGCATGTGCGATGTACTCCTTCAGCAGGTTAATGATAGAGCCGTTTTGACGATCATTGACTTTCCCCTACGAGGTAATGAAAATATATTTGAAGCGTCAAGAGACTTCTACTGACGTTACTACTCCATAGTACTTACGATGATTGCTCAGATTCGCACTGGGTTATGGGTCCGCAACGGTTTCGCTATCAGAGGGCAGCTTCTCCATTACCGTGATTACATGCTTCGCGAGCTGTGCTACGACCAGGATCTATTCATCCTCCAAGTCGCCCTTGTAGTCCTCGACCCCAGTATCGTCATTGTTACTATCCTCGACAGGTTCGCCCTTCTTGGATACTTCGGCAGTGATGTTCCTCCATGTGCCGCGTACGAAGGTGCTCAGTTTTGGAGCATGGTGGAAGAGCTTCTCTACGTGCTTATCACGATCCTGACCGAAACGGCGAATCCCTCGAAAATGCATATCAATGACGCTATACGTCGCGAGATTATACACGCGCTCGCAATGGGTCCATGTACCTACACAGATCTCGTAAAGCGTGTGGCAGAGCGTCTTGTCGAGGACGTTGCTTTCGAGAGGATGTTATTGGATGTAGCACACTTCAAGTCGCCGGAGACTGCGACTGAGACGGGCGTCTATGAGCTGAAGGATGAGATGTACGAAGAAGTCAACCCATTCTTCTACCATTACACGCGGAACAAGAGGGAGGAGGTGGAGACTGTTCTCCGGAATCGCCTGAAGAGGAAGACAGGGGTTGCTGAGCCAGTTTTGGTGCCAAAGCCATTCGCTGTCACCAGCGGACCTTTCAGAAATATTCCTGCAGCTTTTGAGTCCAAAGCGCTTCTTCAAGTCATGTTCTATTCTATCTACAATATTCTATCTGCGACCGACGTAACGGGCTCTGCACCACCCTCGGCGGAAGCGATTCTTGACCAAGCAATTCATCTCATCATGGTTGCACTCGTCGAACGTGCTGCTGCATTTTCAGAGATGAGCGCAGCGGAGGTCTTCCAGGATGGACAAACCCTCGTCGACATCCTCTGCACTCTTGAACACCATGAGAACTACAAAGGCTACCAAACTCGTGTCGACTGGATCCTTGCTCAGATGAATCTCCATGTACCCGACGTAGTTCAAAAACATCGCAGGCGCAACACCAAAGCTGACGAGTCCGCGCCCAGTGCAGATGAGCTCAAGAAAAAAGCTGCCAAAGCTCGTCAGGATGCAATAATGCAGCAAATGAAGCAACAGCAGGCCAGCTTCGCATTCAACTTCGATGACATAGACGAAGAAGATGACGACGAGATGGAGACTGATAATGCCCAACCCGTGTCATTTGGGACGTGCATCGTGTGCCAGGAAGACTGTGATTCGACAAAGGCTTTTGGCGCGCTTGCCTTCCTTCAGGCTAGTCGATTTATACGTCGCCATCCGGACGGCGCTAACAGTCAAAGTAACAACGCATGTCTTAACGAGGTACTTGAGACTCCCGTTTCGCTGGATTGTGCTCAGCCTAGTCCTTCGCCCACTTTCCCTCCGGTTGTTGACGAGGCGCAGGAGCGCAAAAACATCTTGTTACCTCATTTCGACGGCTTCCCTGCTGCTCATACGCGTTTTGGTCTTCACGCATCATTTTGTAGCCATATGATGCATTTGGATTGTTTCCATCAATACAGCCTCTCCATACGTGCACGGCACAGGGCGCAGGCAACACGAAATCATCCCGAGACGATATCGCGTAAAGAGTATATCTGTCCCTTGTGCAAGAGCCTTGGCAATATCCTTCTTCCCGTTTCCAATCCTCCGGTATTGACTCTCAACACCACGTCCTTCCCAGACTGGATCAGGACAGCTGGTATCAATATCTTGAAATCGAAACCTGACCCTCTACTCGAGTCATTGCAGTTTAGGAATGGTACCGGCGAGTTCGCGTTTTGGAGCGCTCAAGACTCGGGATACTCTAGCGCCCTCAGAACCTATTATCATTCTGAAGGGATTGATATAATACGAATGATGGAGACCGTCATGGTAATATCGAAGTCATTCTCGCAGCAGACCCGACATCTGCGAGATCGTCCTGAGCCTGAACCAGGGGAACGAGGAGCGGGTCTCTATCTGCCGGAAGAGGTCCTCGGCTACACAATTGCCGCAATAGAAACTGCACAACGTGGTACGGATGCGCGCGGGCAGCTTATGGTGGACAACTTATCCGAAACTCACATGCGGTTGGTGCGGGGAGTTCTCTCGTGCCTCACAGCGCTTGTCAGGATACATTTCCCTGGAAGGCCAGATGAGGGCAAAGATGCCGTTCGACAGGCCATCATCAAGAGGCTCTTGCCGGAATGGAGTAGAACATCGCTCACGTCGTTTTCCTACCCTCTACTGCTACGTGATCCGTTCACAATCCTGGTTGAAACCGCTGCAGTCGCACCTGAGATCCTCAGGCATGTTCTAGTGTTAACTTACTATGCGTGTCTTGCTCGCGCTGTTATTGGGTTGGTGTACATCCTCAACAAAACTCGAAGCTTCAGCACAGTCCAGATCCCTTCACGATCGCATGAAGATATCTTTGGCGACGTGCGAATGTTTTTCATGTCCGTCGTGCGACATTCCCCTGTATTCGAACATACTGCCACCTTGGCCTTCGAAACATTTGGAGATGCTCGGATCGAAAAATTGTTGTATGCTTACACCCTTCCCTTCCTTCGCAAGGCGTCAATATTATGTCGTGCCATTCTTCCATCTGCGTTTCCCACTCCACAGTCAAAGCCTGACGAACCAGAATACAACCGACTCCTTACCATGCTTGGGATTCCTCCACTTTCGAGTCTGCCTTATCATGACACATTACAGAATGCCCTTTCAGGCTGGTGCGCCCACCATGGCCATTCTCACGCAGCATCACAGTTGAACTGCGGCGTTACGTTGGATCTTCCCCTGGTCTACCGCATGGCACGCCTCCCGCTAGTTTTGGATGATCTATTCGGGCAGAGGGACAAGGCGCTGACATGTCTGAGATGCAACACCCTTCCTAATGATGCCGCTATCTGTTTGTTATGTGGTGTGACGTGCTGCATGCAGAGCAATTGTTGCATGGATAGAGACTATGGTGAACATGGCGAATGCAATATACACACGCAAACGTAAATCAGACTCGCCTCCGCGTTGCTTGCCACTGACTTATTTATCGACAGGTGTGGAGGAACAATTGGCATCTACTTCCTTGTGAAGCGCTGTTCTTTGCTCTATCTTTTCGCTAACAACGGCACTTATGCTCAATCACCTTACCTTGATGCTCACGGAGAGGTCGATATTTCCATGAGGTGAGATCTTTGCTTCCATTGACATTTTCCTTGAGCTTGATGTTTTTGATAGACGCGGGCGCAGACAGTTCTTACATTATGCGCGCTGGGAGGAAATTCGCAAAAATTGGCTCAACCACCAGATTCCGACAATCGTGGCTAGAAAATTAGAAAGCACACTTGACGCAGGGGGCTGGGAGACCCTATAGAATAAAGAGTTGATCATCAAGAGCAGTCTGTACTAAGGTTTTGTTTTGACATTAGCTATCTGGTCACTGTATACTATTGCAATATTAATGTTTCCTTTGAATTTTCAAGTAGTCT
>JABAJV010008769.1:0-12479 GCA_018854895.1 Tricholoma furcatifolium | reverse complement strand
CTTAATCTGTGGCTTCTCGGGCGCTCGGCGCTTAATTGAATCTCTGCCATGACTCCCCGTTAGTATGTGGTTTGGTCTCTTGTTCCAGTCTTAGCTGTAGATTGAGAAGTAGAAACCAGAAAACCAAGAGCGGTTCTACCCGATTGACTTTTTACTAGCTATAGCATGAGAATAACTTCGTGGATTTCGCAAAAATCTTTGCAAAGCTGAAGTGTGGTGCAGTTGCGCAGTCGTCAGGTGTCACCAAGTCTGACATCGAAGCTTTGTATACGTTGATAAGAGTTACAGTAATGGCAATAGATTCTGAATGGACCCTTATCTGGACTACACTGAGAACACAAGGTCAAGTCACAATACCTGGCCGCAGCACTAGTGCGCATTAAACCCATAATCCAGTAAATCATCGTGGGCCAATAACGTTACAATGAGAATTAGTTCTGCTCCCACACCCGGGAAATTTCTTCAACTGTAACCTTATACTCGTCATTCAGGATGGTAGAAATTTGGTTCGAACGAGGGATGAATTGACAGCTGAAGCTGACTGGTCGCGAATTGAACCCGTTGGTGAAATTCCACCAATCTTCAGAACACGAATCAGCCATCCTGTAGGTGTGACGATGATAATCTAGTAGCGTACCTGGTTTTACTGTACACCCTTTTTCATCGATAGCCGGAAGGATTTCAAACGCCCAAAGGATACGTGAGACGTTTATCAGGAGAGAATTCATGGCAAGGTGCATGCCAGGGCAAATCCTACGACCGAATCCAAAAGGAACCTCAAACGTCTGAAGGCGGGGATCCGACGTCTCCAAAAAGCGATCAGGCTGGAAGTCATTTGGAGAGGGAAACAATTCTGGTAGAAATTATCGTGAGAGGACCAAGACCCGCCTTCACCTTGACCCACCTGGATCATGCATAATGCCGCTAATGGAACGGACAGAGGATCAGTTCCACGTATAGTTATGAAAGATACCAATAACATACGCCAAATTGGCAAAAATTGTTGAACCTTTCGGGATGAACCTAATAGTGCGTGATTATGATATATAAAGTAGGCAAAGTATGTGAAACTACACACATTCCATCATACACATCGTCAGCCGTTACTGCATGAGGGGAGCCGCCTAAAACGGCCACTGGTCGCCATCTTTTACCCAATATTTACCTTCATCTCACATCAAGGTCAGTCGAACTTACCGAAGGGTTTCGTATACTAAGGCCTTGATATATGGCAGGTTCTCGGTATCATGGAAATCCGGCAGTCTGTTGGGGCCCACGACACGGTCGAGCTCGGCCTGAGCTTTCTTCATCACAGACGGGAAATGAATCACGGCAACTGGGAAAAATTTGTGACCAAGAAGTCTCTAGCCAATCACCGGCTTACGGATGAAAGTTAACAGCGTTCCAGAAGTCTATTGTCACATAAGCCTTACGATTCAAGGTAGCACTTCTGAGGACTTACGGTTTCGATTCCGGCTCCAAAAGGACTTGATACGGAATAAGCGAGCTCTACATCATTCATTCCATGAATATGCTGTTCAGATATCGCCTGTGAAGTCAAGCAGTCTGGAATTGTCCCATTCTGCATTCGGCTTTTCACATCGTTGAGCAAATGCATAAGGAAGGTGGTATCACGTTGGCGTTGCTTTTCAGCCTCCCAACGAAACCATTGCAAGGAGCGCTGAATAATACTTAGCATTGAAAATCATCCTAGAATGAACTTACTGGCAGCTTGAGAAGTAAGGGGAAGGATTCAACGAGGTACTTCCCGGGAATGCTGACTCAAACCATGAAAAATTAACTCTGCGATGAGGGCAGCGTGGTCATACTTGACACTGTGGAACGTCGGAAGATGTTTGGCTGCCAAACGAAATGAGGCTCACCTTGTGAGATCTACAAATTGCGGTCTATCTAGCGGTTCCATTGTCATAATATTAAAACGTCACTCACATTCCATAGCTTTCATATTCTCCCGCACAATCCACTCGTCCATGCTTTTGATTCTACGACCGTAGGTGACGGAGGTGACGACGCTTCCGGCATATCTAGTACGAAACAGTCAAAGTCTTGAACGAAAATAAGAGTCCATACTACACGCCTTTGGAGGTGTCGCTCATACTTGTCTGGCTCCGTAAGAATTTGATACATCAAGATCTTCGACTCCAGAGATTGTATGTCTCGATATGATGCCGCCTTTCTGGCATGGAATCCAGAATGAAGCATCTACCTTAATGTTACCCACGAAACATGAAACGTTCATGCCACTCACCTTACGCCATTTCCGCCATCTTTCATTGTTTGGAAGCATGAGACCGCGCTGGTTGTCCGATAAAATTTCACCCCTGAGGAGTCATTAGAGATGATGTACGTTAAAATTGTACGATACCGACCCCATAATGAATCGAGGACGACTCGAATATATGTCGGAACGCTTCTCCAATAGATCCCATGCCGCTTGTGCAGTACCGAGTACTTAAAATGGTCAGATTTTGCTGTTTTGCGACACCAGACTTACTTATCACAGGGGTAGATCCCAAAAATATCGAAGACACCGGGCCTGAAAGAGTTAGACTTGACACAAAGCCATTACAACGCAAACCCAGGTGATAAATGCTAACCATATTTCCTGCTCCACTCAGCAAACTTTCGCCAAGGTTTCACTGGCGGAAGCTGGTATCTGTTGCCGATAAGGGGAATTCCCCAAGGGCCAGGAGGCATTGCCTTCCGGAGTGCGGTCCACTTCAACACTAGGTAGAGGAGATAGGCGAGACCTACAGCCAATAGAGTAGAGAAAAGCGACGTGGACATAGTTTATGACTGCTGAGTCAAGAAACAGGCAGTGATGCATTTATATAACGCTTCGAAGCAGGCATGGGAACAGTGAGTGGTAGTAAGCTGGCCCACTGAGGACCTGGTGACCTGGAACCACGCGACAAATCATATGAGGAGTTATAATCGGGTAAACGCAGCCTTTTCATTACGTTTACTTGTCTTTCCGGCTCAAGGGGCACCAGAGTGGTATAGATAGAGTTTATTTGCCACGGTGAATTGAAAACCTCCCACGCTTATAGGCGACTAGATATCTAAGCGAAGATCTTTGATTTGATCTAATCGTCGAAACCACATCTTGGAACTGATCATGAACGTCCTCGTCTATGCTGGCCCAGAAGCTCTCCAAAAATCCGTGGCACATTCATTAGCTACTCTTCGGTCTCTTCTTCTTCCTCAATATACAGTCCAGACCATCACCACCCAGAAATTGACGTCCGAGCCATGGAGAACTTCATGTGCTCTCTTCGTCCTTCCTCAGTGCCGTGAAAGGCTTCAACCCGCGTCGTCTGCTACAGTCAAGGACTACATTGAGACAGGAGGATCACTTCTTAGCTTTGGATCCGGAGCGTCACGCTTTGAACGAGAATTGTCCGGCGCAGCAAGTCTATCCAAAGACTTGCTCCTGGGATTATTCGATAAGCCAACAGGAACATACGTGTATTTGACTTACAATCGCGACGCAGATATCTCCGAGGAAACCACTGCTCTTCAAGTCACTGATGGGGAGCTTGTCGAGGGTATCTGTGGTAGTAGGTCGCATGAATTCAGTGGATTCGACCAAGACAAAGGGCACAAAATTCTCGCTCGGTTCCCTGAAGGAAATACAACTGGCGCAGTCGCGGGTTTGATAAGGAGTATTGGTCTTGGCAAAATCGCTATTTGGGCCTCGAACATCGAGGTCCCAGTAACGCAGGAGGCTGCCCGCGCGGTCTCAAATGTCTCTACTGCCCGGGAAGTCGCAGAGGGGGAGAAGCGTCGCCTCAGCCTTCTGAAGACGACGCTTCTGAGCTTATCACTGCGTCTCCCTTCCGTAGAGGAGCTTCCTATTTCCCGACCACTCCCCCAATTCCTCGTTTCGAACCCGACTTCCACAAATGTCATATCGAGGATCACAGATCTTATCGCAGCCCCATCACCTGGGTCACAGCTCAGCGTCTTCAAGGACGATAACGACACGTTCCATTTCCACAGTAGTGTTGATGGGACGTCTGTGCTGAAAAATGCTCGCGAAAACCCATTCCCTTCGGAGAACCCATCAGAATGGCAGCCGAAGCATGTCATTCTGTGTCCTGATTCCCTTCCGGACAAGAGCCAAACGCCTTTGTTTGACTTGGCTGCATATTATCAATCTCTATCCTCAGCACGCAAGGACCAGGGCTGTCGTGATGTTCCAGATGGCTGGGGTATTGGCGAGGCGTTATTTTATGGCGAGGTAGTCACCAGTACACAGACCCTTATCGACAAGTAAGACGCCGATGCGACTCACCCCTATATGGCGCTAAATTGTGCACAGAAATCCGCGTCTCATGTCTCGCCTTCCATCGCCTCTAGTCTCCATCGCATCGTACCAACTCGCGGGAAGGGGACGTGGATCGAATGTCTGGCTATCTCCTGCAGGCTGCCTTCAATTCTCTGTCCTACTTCGAGTCCCGCTTTCTTCATTTCCCGCCAGTAAACTTGTGTTTGTTCAATATCTCTTCGCTTTGGCTGTCGTTGAGGGATGTCGTGACGAAAGTGTCCTTGGAAAGCGAGGGAAGTACATCAGATTGAAGTGGCCTAATGATATATATGCGGTTGTCGATGGCGATCGCAAGAAAATCGGAGGAGTCTTGGTCAATACGAGCTTTACGGGAGGGAAGGTCGACATCCTCATCGGTATGGTTTGATCAGTACATCAATATTTTTAACTGAAGTTTCCCTCACAGGATGCGGCGTGAACGTCCTGAATGCTGCGCCCATTTTTTCCTTGAAGCAACTTTTGCCTCCTGACGAACAGCGATCCTTAACTCTGGAAAATACTGTTTCAAATATCCTTGCACGATTCGAGAAGATGTGGGGCTTGTTTGTTCAGGAGCGCGGCTCGTTCGATTCGTTTATGGATCTTTACCTAGAACGCTGGCTTCACTCGTGCGCCACCCATTTTATGTGCCCCCAGTCCTGATATTGACCATATGATTCTTAGTGACCAGCTGGTAACGCTCACAACGGTGACTCCGCACCAAACGGTACGCATTGCGGGAATAACCCCTGATCATGGCTTGTTGCGCACCATGCCAGAAAGGACTGGTTGGTCGGAGGATGAAGGATATATTGATCTCCAGCCGGATGGGAATAGCTTTGATATCATGGCAGGTTTAATCAAGTCAAAGACTTGACAGTGATAGGATCTGCGCTGTTGACGCGTCATTACTACACTTCTGATCTTAGAGCAACGTACTGTCCAGTGTCTTTGGAGATCTACGAATGAAGATCTATGCGATCTTATCTTCTCTTATGTAAAAATCGTCATTGTCCCAGGCACCCATCAGGGGAAAAGGAAGCCTTTCTTCATGCATGCACATGCATGATGGAGGCCATCGAAACGACACGAACGCGACTGCTCGATCTACCTCCAGAGACCATAATCCACATACTGACGTTTCTCGACTTCGCAGACATCATTTCCATCTGTCGCGTCAATACCGTTCTCAGGACTTGTGTCAACACCTCACAGTCTCTGCAATACAGATTCGCCACTCAGATTGCCGGGGCCACCGATAACAGACTATGTCCTTTAACTATCAAGGAGCGGTTTGAGCTCCTTCGCCGGCGCGAGAATGGATGGTCAAGATTTAAAGTGGACTTCAGGAAGTCCCTCCCGATTCTTCACCAGCCTTATGGTATTTATGATCTGACGAGCGGGATTTATTTGATGGGGGATGTGAACCAGAAGGCTTTGCACTATTGCAAGCTTCCGTCCAAGCGGGAGGACACCCTGTCTTGGCAAAAGATCGACCTGGATAAGGACCTCACGGTGGTGGATGTTGGATTATCGCTGTATGAACACGACCTCGTCGCTGTGGTTACTACGTGCGTGGCCACTTTTCATCTATCTGTCTGTCGTTAACATCCATCTCGGTTTTCTGATGTTCAGAAAACAGATACCCATGGACGCACTAGAGGTGGAAGTCCATCTTCTACAGTTTTCGACAGGCATGCCCCATCCCCTCGCAAAGAATCCTGCGCTTTTCGTTCGGAAGGCTTATCCTCCTGTCGCATCAGCCATCGGGATTGAAGTCGTCGGTGAATACCTAGCGTTGGTGACAACGCCCAATATATCTGAGCTTTGCGCTCGTTTCTGTGTTTTCGAGTGGAAGACTGGTGCTGTTGTCCTCGTGAGTCCAATTCGGCTTGCATGCCCGACGCCCGCATCATTCATCCCCCTGACTATATCTCCACAATCTTGTCATACAATAGGATTATCCAGTCCAACACAGTACATACTGCAGCATCGTCTTCCTCTCTCCGAGGCACATCCTCCTTGCGAACGCCTTTCCCGGCTCGCTAGACGTGTTTGTCATCCCGCCGCGCGAAGTCCATACCGCGGAAGGCTTCGATCCTGACGTTGACGAGCCCATGGTGCGTCTCGGCCTCCCCATGATCCACCGCGGGTACAGCATCCGCGCAATCTACGGCCGCGCCGAGCCCAATCCTGCGCCCACAGGGATCCCGCACTCCACCCTGCCCTTCCACCCCGCCCCGGAAGACGCGATCTCGATATTCAATATGCACATCCGGAGCGACGGCGGTCACGAATGGGGCGACTTCTCCATGTTCGTGCACCGATCTGCACTGCTGGCTCTGTGTGAGGAGTACATGCCCCCGCTGACGGCCTGGACGGAAGGGGGCGCGGACAGGCAGGTGCAGGTGTGCGTCTCGTGGGATCTGTGGGGCCCGCCGCGGACGCGGTGGATCGATGCGGCGGTCGTTCCGTGGTGGATCACGACGTCTACAGGGCAGAGGTGTGTGTTAAGCATTACGCCTGAGGCCCTGGAGGCTGGTGCGCCGCCGTTTGTGACGATCTTGGATTTCAACCCAATCGCAGTCAGGAGGGTTCTGGCGGAGTATGCAGGGAAGGCGCAGAAGGAGTTGGAGGGCGTCTCGATCGTATACACGCATGCCAGCCGGATGGGGCATCGTGTGTTTGTGGAGCCTGTGGAGAGCACACTGCCGTATGTGAGTATTGCACGGCATATCGTGTCTGAGAAGGACTTTGAATTTGATGGGGTGCTTATGGATGAGGAAAGGCTTTTGGGCTTGGTGGTATGTCTGCGTTTTTGATGATTTCTCTTGGTGTCGACGAGTGCTAATTCGGTTATCGATGCAGACGGACGATGAAGGGAGGGTTAGGAGAATTGAAATCTTTCACACCGGTGACGATCGTCACTAAGACTCATCGATTGGTCGATTGCATGGCCACGGGTGCAAGAATCGTTTACTTTTTTCCTAGATCCTACACATCGTACCAACGTAGGGATCTGCACGCACTAGATGAGTACCTTTAGAAATAGATGAGAGCGGTTTTAAAGTCCAGGGGCTACTGACTACTTCTATGCCTAAGTTATCCCAAAATTTTTATGGCCGACTAGCTCAGTTGGTTAGAGCGTCGTGCTAATAACGCGAAGGTCTTGGGTTCGATCCCCACGTTGGCCATATCTGGGATCCCTCTTTTTATTTACGCGTTATTTATGTGATGGGATCAAATATCATATCGGATTAGGTAAGGTTGGGATTCCGTTATCTTTGTTTCTGTGGGTCAAGCTGCTTGACAACGTTCCCTTACATTCTTTTACTGTATATTTCACGATGACCACCTACTCTGCTTTCTTCTCTTCAGGCCTCCTTGGCCCTAACCAACCCTCTGATTCGCATTTCTACGATGCTCCTTCTCCCATATCGCCCAACGCGCCGTTGCCTGACAGCGACACCGAGATGGACCGCGACATCACGCCGACTCCAGACACAGTTCGTGCAGCGTCCCAGCCACGCCTTCGCAAACGTCGTTCCAGCCTTACTATTGGCACGTCGCCCATGAACGCCATCCGCTCACCTGCACGAACCGCAGGCGCTGCTCTCCAGCTCCAGATGCATCTGCCCAACCCCTCACGCTCTCGCAGCGGCAGCCTCAGCATCACAGGTGCCGCCATTGCCAACATCGCGTCTGAAACCACGTCACTCGTTGGTCGGATGCGCAGTGGCAGCGTTAGCATGGGACTCCGGTGGGTAGCAACTAAATTTGAATTTGTCGCGATGACTAAAAATAGCTTATGCGCCCGTAGCCCCCGACGCGGTGTCCGTCGTCTCGCCTCGGTCCCGGCCCCCGCCCCACCTCCAACGGCGCCGTTGCCGGCTCTTCCCGCCCTCCTCCTCGCGCCCGTCCAATCTTGGTTCAGCGCGCCTCACTCTGCGCCTCTCAATGGCGCCTTCCCGAAATCCTTCCTGAGCGAGACTTGCCCTCCCCTCGCTGCACACACCGTGTCCGACTCGGTGCTCCCCATCAAGGGCCGTGCTCGCGGCTTCTCGCTTAGCACTGGCCTTACGATCGACGAAGAAACGAAATAAAATGGAGTTTTCACCTGACGTGACCCACTCTACGCACCCCGACGGCATTTTATTCCAGTAAATTATCAACCTAATGAACCCTTGCATGCATTTTAGATCCCAGACTCCTAACTCAATTGCTCCTCTCCCCGACATGTCGCATATTATTTATGGCTTGCCACGATGCATACTTAATCTACCTTCTACTTCCTAATTACAGGATCTGGCATCCATCACCCCTACCTATACCTACGTATGTTTAATAGGCTCTCATGCATATCTCATCAATCCATGGTTTCTGTTGGTATAATTGTAGCTTACGCGCTAGGCTCACATGAATACCGTAAAAATAGTTGTTTGCACAGAGTAGTTGAGAATCCACCTCATAGTCAAAACGTATTTTTCCCAGCGCTCACTGTAGAGTTTGATACCACATGCTCTTTGAGGTAAGTAGCTCTCTTCGGCGTTCTCGTACATCCTTGGTTTCAAATCTAAATTTACTTTTGTGTGAGCGTTGGCAAAAATGATGCGCGGAGGAGACGCCTATTTTGTTGTGCCATGGAACGATCCGCTCACTGCAGCATGAGTGTAATGCCTATTGCCAGCAACTGGTTTGCCAATATACCTTGTACCCACTTCGGATTCCCGTTCAATGGCTTTCGTAGGAACGCCACGGACATGACCGAAAATGTGGTCTTTGAGCACCTTGCTCGAGCACACGCCCAATCGTAAAGCTGAAGATGTTTTCCCGGGATCTAGAATATACTGACTCGGAGGAGAGGCGATCGACACATCATCAGACACATTGTAAGCCACGAATAGTACTAGTTCATCCGCAAAATAACCAGGTGCATTGAGCTCAATAACTGGTGCGATAGATTATTTCTTTAGAATAAATAACAAAACCGCTTCTATAATGAGCACCAGCTCACTGTTGTAACGAGTCAGGCTTCATAGGGAACTGAGTTTCAGCGAACGTGCATGGGACAACATAGTTACTCGGTACTCACGAGCAATCTTTTCCTCATTGAAGCAAATACGTTTCTCCTTCTTATCATCTCTAGTGTCAGAATGGGCAGCGGGCGCAAACACTGACCAGATGGTGAGCATCACATCAAAGGAGAGACAGAAGGCGCCGTCCTACAGTGCTGAATCTCCTCACCTGAAACGCCCCATAGCGAAGAACACAACCAGACCGAGCCCACTCAGGACCTCCTTCTCTTGCACTGGCGCTTGCCTAGACATATGTGTGTATCAATGGTTGGCGATGGGAATTTCCAAGGAGCAGATATCACCAACGGGCCACGGTCCCATTAATATAGGAATCTCGAAACCGCCGAAATTCCACTGCGACGGCGCGGGTCATGATCACCCCGTCCCGTCCGTTTCATCGTTTCACAAGATCAACTGGAATAGGAAAGCTCAAACGGCGCTCTGCAGTCAGAGTGGGGTTTGTGTTACATGGATGATGTATCATTGCAAGCCTTTGATCGATGATCACATTCACATCGTTGTAATGTAATCGTAGTAAGAATGAAGACATGACCCATAGTTTCGTCGATGATCCATCTTGACAGCGAAGGAACTTCGCGCTCGGAAGCAACCCATTGTAGACGCGGTGGACAGAAAGTGATAGAACCTAGTCAGACGTGCAGAGTGCCCTGAATTCTCCAGGTGTCTTTTGCCCGAAAACGCGTCAAAGGAACGCCACGCAGCCACATGGTCGTGCCAAAAGAAGGTTTAAGGTTGTATGAAAGGAGGCGTCGAGGGGTATGAACATGCATTCGGGTGCTCGGCGAGTATTTGCGTCCGTGGGCCGTGGCAGAACACTTGCAACATGAGAAAGCTGCGCACCCAGAAAGACGGGTCACGCAGATGTCGTCCCGAGTTCCGAAGCGTCCCAGATTCTAGCTTCGAATTCGCAAGGCAGGCGATGGGAGTTTGAATGGCGTCACGGTGGTTGAGGGCACCGGAGTTGGACGAGGTTGGGAACGTTCCTTGACTGCGTGACTGGTCAGCAGTACTGCGGTGAGGTTCTCGAAGCCCAAGCATACGGTTTGACAGCCTTCAAGATAGCCGTAGAGCCAGTCGCAATCCGAATTGAACGTACAGTGTAAAGATATGGATGGGTTCGGCAGTAGGCCCCGGCTCTTGCAAACGACTGCGATAGCTCAGAAAATCGCTGGAGTTGGATGTCGTTGAGAAATTCTGCAGCCTGCAAATGTCGGGTTCAAACTTTACGGTAGGTGGTAGAACAAGGTGCCTGGCCCCAAATCGACATCAAGGTTCCAAGCGAAGCGGAGGCGGGTTTGTACCTATTGTGCTCACAAACAAAGCAGTCTTATTCTTTCTTTTACCGTCAACATCCTTGTGGTATACTTGTACTCTTCCTCTAGTATCCATGGAGGCACAATACGACCTGTTGTATCCTCTGCATGCTCTCCGCTTCAGTTCGTTGATCCATGCGAAGAAATGCGTTTCCTTGAGTTGTATTCGGTTACTTCAAGTCAGTATTTTTTGTTTTTGTCCCTTCCTTTGGTAGCGAGATCTATTGTATTCGACCCTTGACTCTTCGACCCTGCCCCGTCTTGTTCTCCACCCTTGCAATTCGAAGTCGATTGTGCTTCTTGTCCTTTCGAACGCTCTCGTTGAGAAGACCAGAAATGGGCTCTGTTGTCGTTCCGAGCCTATATTACCCGGGCGCAAACGTTTTGCAACTTTAATACCACACATTGAATTGAACATGCAGGTGAGCTGGAAATTCATTTCTAAAGATGCTGACACCATAAAACTGATAAAAATGAAGGCATCTAACATATCCAACCCTCTGCAAACAACTTCGAATGCCCCGGCTGCGGACGGAACTGAATCTCATGCTTTACCTCCAAGTCTCCCTGCGCGCACCAGATTTCGGGTCACCCGTACACCCAATCGGAATGTTTTGTTTATCGACTCTAAGTCCAAGAACTCAAGCGGCCCGGATATGATGGACGGTACCGACTTTTCTGAACAACTGAGCTTCCAAATGACACACACGTATATTCCCGAGGGGCCTGTAGTGATCAAAGTCGATTGGTACGAAGACGCGATAAACAAAGATCCAACAGCGAGGCAGGAAGATCTCGTAGAGGGATTTCAGGAGCTTGCGTCTATCCTTTCCGTGTTAGGAACTTCGGAGGGCTTTGGGTTCGAACGCTGGGAAGCGCTTTTGATCACACTACCCGAAGTCGAGATCCCATTTGACCAAGTCATATTTCCAAGGTTCCATGTCGAACTCACCAGCCTACGTTCTTTTAATTGGAAAGGTCCAAAGCAGATCCTTGACTCATGGTTCCCACTTGCTCCGGCTCTGCTTGGACAACTCAAGAATGTCACCATCCGTTGCCCTACTATTTCCCCTCGAGATTTCCAGTTCATTGAGCGCAATGCCACTAATGCCGAACACTTCGATGTTGTTTCGAGGCTTTGCTTACCTCCGCCCTGACCATGCTTAATTACTAGCACTGTTAAAAGTTATGTTGTTATATGAAAGTTCAAATTGTTTACCTAGATTGCAATGAAGATGCCGTGAAGCGATTGCATACGTTCCAAATGTAGCCTAAATTGCAAAGTATTATCGAAACTCAACTGTCTTGTACGAAGTAGATCTGTAGCGAACATTATAATAATTGCGTAGGATGTTAAAAGTGATGTTAGAAATGCAGTTAATGCACGCCAGGGCTTTAAATGTCTAAAGCAACCATGCTAGTAAAATTCATTGAGTGACATTGTTTCGCTGCCTGTGGATGACAAGCAGCACTTCCAAAAGATGCATCGCCCAGACTCTAGATACGGGCTTTCCGGCGGGTTGTGGAACGAAAATCGGCAGAAAAAGGAAAACGTGGGAGGGCGGTGGACAGAAATTGGAGGCCAGAGGGCGTCGGAAGGCGAGCGGAGTGACGATCAGCGACGGGGGGAGCGATCAATTCCCAGTCATTCACACGGTCACGGTAGTGTTGCCGTGATTTGAATTGAGCTGAACTGAAGCGATAGTTCATGTGCAGTTCACAAGTGTGAACTCCGACGAA
>JABAJV010008768.1:0-19551 GCA_018854895.1 Tricholoma furcatifolium | reverse complement strand
CTATGTCGACCGCCGCCACCGTCCCAAAACTTGACAACACGTGTGTCGTTCAGAGACAATTTTTATTTTTACACTGGTATTAATTTAATTATATTTTATAGCATGGGATCTATGGTTATCGGTGTGATCGTCAGTGCCGTGCTTTATGGTGTCGCCTTGATTCAAACCTTCTATTATTTTATGAGTGTGTTGGCTGTTTGGAATTCGCGACGCCATCTTGCTGACGCCGTTGACAAGATTATAAAAAAGACCCTTGGTATTTCAAGGCGCTCGTAAGCTACCTAGTATAAGACCTCAGGGAATTCGGCTAATCTGCGCTCAGGTCACCGTCGTAGTCCTCTTCGATACCGTCCACTTAACGTTGGTCACTCATTCAAGTGAGTCCTTACTGTCCAAATCAATTCAACGCCTTCTTGAACTATCGAAGTATACTATTATCTTATCGGCAACTATTCGTATGTTTTGTCTTTTCGATTTCAGTATTGAGACTTCATACCAAACCATACGCAGCAATCCGGCATCCCTAGCAAACATGATATGGTGCGCAGGATCCTTTTTCATTACACATTGCCTGACATGTTATACGGCTCTGAATAAAGGTCTCTTCTGGTACGTGTCTTGGGCGTTAGTTTGATAGCTGAGCTGACCGTTTAATGTAGCTCGAAGCATTGTTCACTGTACGCGTTCTACTATCTGATATTTGAACATATCTTACTCAAAATCGATGATGCTGTGCAGACATTGAGCGGTGCAGGTGTTCAATTGTGAGGCCTTTATTCATTCGTTCTTACGGGTTTTCCGAAGAGTCACTGACATTCTGTCTGTAGATTCTATACAGGCCGTGTTTGGCGACGTAAGCTCTCCGCCATCTCCATCCCGACAGCAGTCCCTCATTGTGCAACGCCTTCTAGTCAGCGAGCAGAACATTGTCGTGACTGCATTTATTGCAGCTCTCGTGCTTGCTAATGCCGGTAAGTCTTTCACTTGTACATACCCAACTGGTTAGGGCCTCAACTTCTTTGGGCAACTCCGCAGGGTGTGGAATAGGTATATGATTTTCCTCCTTATTTTCAGTGGCCCCTGGCTGACTGACTTCCTCCAGCGTGGACCATCATTGCGTACGCAGTACTCCCTTTTTCATGAATCTCCCTAACGGACAGCAGGATGCAATACAAAACCTTTGAGAACCTCTTAAAAATCTCGGTACGGCTCAAACAATTAATTAGCCTGCACTTTCATTACTGACCTGTCGTTGTCGTCATCGCAGAATCTCACAGTGACAATAAATGCACTTTCGACCGCTACCGACATTCTTATTGCAGTAACCCTGTGTTTCATGTTGAATAAGGCGCGAACAGGGTTCAAAACGTCTGTTCTTTTTTTATTTTTTATTTGGCGACGTCTGAGTGGTTTGCGCAGATCGGATACCATGATCAATCGTCTTGTAAGTTGTAACCTTTTAGGATTAATCTATCCGTTCACCGTTCACCGTTCACGGTTGCATAGATTATCTTCGTCATAAATACTGGAGTGTGAGTACACTCATTATATTTTCTACGACGTAACGAGAACTTAGAGCTTCGACAGGATCACAAGGTGATTAAGCTTTGACGCACCGCTGCTTGAATGTGCTTGTGGCTAACCACGTTTCACAGTCTATGCGCTATCGCGGCTCTCACTTCGGTGAGCACATCGCGTTCTGTCATAACACTACCATAACATCTGACGGGAAACCAGGTCCTTGTTTCCCCTACGACTTTGATCTACGCTTCGTTCTACTTCTGTATCGGCAGACGTGAATGACTATTCAATCTCGTCTTTCACTACCAGACCATCTAACGATATCCGCAGTTTACACGAACTCCCTGCTTGCGACGCTGAATGCACGCAGGTCGATCACGGCGGGTGTATATGATGACGGCACGCACATGATGGTGTCTCTCCCTCCCACAATCAACCCTCCGAGCTCCATCATGACGGGCGACAACTTTGATGCGGCTCATAGCTTCAAAGCCTCTGCGAACCCCGATTGTTCGATCGTGGTGAATACTACGCGGGAGATACACGATGACAGGGCCAGTAGTAGGGTATGTTAAGCTACACTTTTGCTGCGCTCAGACAGTTTCGTTTCCAGGGACACTTCGAGAAAGAGTAGGATTTTGTTGAAACCTATTCTTCTTCAATTTAAACATCGTTACTTTGTACAACACAAATTGTTAAAATAGAGAGCACTATAATATCCAATACTATCCCGCACCATCCTTTAGCTTAACCAGTCATATGAGATACAAAAAAATACACATTTCAGGCCTTTTCCAACCAAACTTCGGCTCGTTCTTGGAGCGTGTTACCCTGAGGGTCCGGGATCCCTCCGCCAGCACCCCAGATTCCAAAGAAGCCAAACGCAATTTGGTCTCCATCGACTTGAAACTCGGCCGATGCCCCACTATCAAGGGCGCTCACACCATAGGTCCAGTAAGGTTCGGATGAGTTGTTTGGGTCGTGCTAGAAACGATAACGATATATGGTAATGAATCGCGAGAGAGACGAAGAGCAGGATTGGTGACGAACCGCACTTATCAGAGGCGTAACATTGAAGAAGTTCCCATCGAAGTGATTCAGCATGATATGAGTCGCCCAAGGACTGTCCCAGGCTGCAATGAACGTTGGTATGCCCTCCTGCACGGCTCCGGGAAGTATCGTCGAAGCGTTGGAGGCCAAAGCTTTGCAAGCCTCGGATTGCTTAGGGTCCGGCGAAGAGACGTAGCAAAACTCAGCCTGACCATATCCAGCGTTTTCATACACACCAGCAAGGGATGCGAAGGATGCGGAAGGAAGGGTTGCGTTGGCTGGACGAGGAGTTGCGGGGAGTGGCAGTAGTTCGTAGGCAAGTTGCTTGATTCTATGGAGGGAAATCAATCTCGACGACGGGGTTGATTAATAAAGTCGGAATCGTCAAACCTGGAGTCCCAGTCGACGTAGGTGAGGTTAAGTGCCTCGTCGAGCAGCCTGTACCTGATGGACTCGCACCAGAAGGTTCCGTAATCATTATCGTTTGTCAATACCGCGACTCCAATGTTGTCGAAGGGTAGACGAGTTACAAGAGTGTTGAATCCTGCTAAAGTTAGGCGTTTGGAACTCCAGAAAGAATGAGCTGCTACAGACCAGTGACAGAGCCACCATGTTCAACAACAACTACTACCGCGTAAGAAGCGGGCTGGTCGATGGAAGTTTCATAAGCGTACCGTGACCTCTGTAAGTGCTCTGCATCTGCCCACCGCCATACACCGAGACTGAAAGCTCCGGATAGGCACTGTGTTGTGCATAGACCATGGTGTTGAGTACCTCATCTTTCACTTTTTTGAAGAAAAGCCTACGCTTCAGCATCCATAACAGTAATTCCAGAAGCGACTGTGTCAATGATGTCAGGGCTAACAATTGTCGTGTTGGTTCCAGGTTTAAGGCCTTCCCCGAGTAACATTTGAAGCCACGTCGCCTGGATGTACTGATCAGAAAACGTCGCCTATGCTAAAGTATCCAGGGACTAACCATGTCAACAGCGTTGCTTATTACGCCACCAGCTCCAGACATCACTTTAGAAAATGAATTCAGACATCGTCGTCATCCCAATTAAGATGCCCACCGTTTCCATCTTCACCATTGACACCATCACCGCCATACGTAGTCCAAAATGGAAATGTCTTCGGCGTCCCTGTGAACGGGTTGGAAGAATAATTGATATTTAGCCTTGAGAATCCATCCGCAAGATGTCCAAGCTTCGCAACATCGTACGCGTAGGTAGTTGACGTCAAGCCGAGTGGATCGATAATCTGTTCCTTCACGTAACGAGCGAAGGGAATCTTCGAAGGCAAAAGCACAGTCGGCAGATACGACAGTGTATTATACATATTGTTGTTGTACTGCCACACTTGTCGAAACTCAGCCGAGGCACGCTGGGATTGTAACTTTTGAATCTATGGATACGAGGTAAGACTCGCTGTCAGTTCAGCTCTGGAGTGAGAGAAACATACGAGTGCCGGCACAGAGTCAGACCACTTGTAGGAGTAATCATGTCGAGGCATGCCCGTTCGGTGACCCAGGAGATCCAGTATGGCGGATTTGTTTGTCGAAAAAGGGTCTTCTAGACCCCAGCCTGGTATTAGGGAAGCAATTTTAGCATTCCAGGAGGCAGAAATGGATTCATTATTGAGTAGAAGCCCTGTTGCGAGAGCATTGAAGAGCTAAAGAGACGTTGGCTTCAGACTTCATATCATGGTAGTTTTTCGAGTGCATGGCAGACCTTTGAATTGGATCCCATGGCAAAGAGAGTGCTCTCGGTGACTTGACTCCCGTTCGCGGTTGCGACGCCGTAGCCTTTCGTCTCGACATTCCAATTCCCTTGGCCATCGCCTCGCACTACTGCGACGGCAACGCCTCCAGAAACACCCCAACTGTCAAGTATTTGTTGAATGAAGGTATCGGTCACATTGTTGAGGATTTGATCTCCCCGCACAACTGAGGACCCAAGGAAGAGATACAATGGGAATAAAAGACAAAAGTCTTGAAGCCGCATGGCTGGCTGTGAGAGAGACAAGATGGCGAAGTCTAGGTGTCCTTTAATATATACATGGCCGATAAATGTTTAGTCAAGACACATACCGCTTACATGCAACGCGATGACATCGCCAGTTCATTACTTAGTCTGACCGCCACCGGCAAGCAAATAGCTGTGGCTGTCACAGTCGCAGCGCGCAATCTCTGCCCATGGCTTGCTTTACAGATTCGTATCAGTAAAACGGTGAAAAACAGAATAGTAGAGGTTGCGATTCAGCTTTGCATGATCTCTAGGATCCGGCGCAGCAATGTGTATAGTTCCTCCCAGAGGTCTCGGACACTCACTGGTACCGATCTATGCGGCAATCCAGTAAGTGATTCGCAACTATGATAGGTGTGCTGAGGAATGTCACTTACGTACATTTTAGATTGCCTCTAGGTTTTCATTTCAACTGCCAAAGGCGAAGGATCTCCGGATAACTGGTAGTCGCAGTACTGCAGATAGTATCGGGCAGTTTAAGATATATAGAACGTCGCATGTGGCTTTCGAAATACCAAACAGTGCGACATATGTCCTGAGTACATAGGAAGATGTCACCATCCGAAGTTCCAGATGGCTGGCGACTCGAGGAGGGAGAGGCATACAGTTTAACCAGGTTTTAACCTCTGAGATCAAAACCAATTTCATTAACGTGACCACACATGAAATATAGTTGCTCAAGGGCATTATATGATGATCGCGAGTTCAAGTTTTCAGAGGTGCATATCATAGAGGCTCGAGAGGTCCGGTGCAGCCTCAAGAGAGAAAGCTGTCACGCGTCATGACACGCGTATGTAAACCCTAACCCGAAATTAAGTCGTGGAAAAAAGGAAAACTTTTAAACGTCACTACCACTTACAACTAAACCACCAACTTCAAAATGGCTCGCCGTTCCGCACCCGCTTCTTCGCCATCTTACGTGCCCCATCCCTCTCAGAGGCGCGCCGTTACAGGTCACGACGAAGACCAGTCGGCGCTCTCGAGGTATTTTGTTTTCAATCATGGGAAAAGCTTCAGCATGACTTATATGGACTAGATTCCTCGAGCAAGAGATATTTGCGCCCGAAAAGCTTCCAGGAAATCTTAACATGCTCACTGGTCTTACGATGTTCATTGGCGGAATAGTGGCAGTGAGGACATGGGGTGAATTCATGATTCCTGCATAATGTGTATTTTATAGAGGTGCGTCATCTTCATTCTTGTTTGATACAAAACTGAGTTTCATATTGTGTATCAGTATACTAGTGGCCCATACCACGTTTATGGTTAACACAACACCAGCTTAATACGGCCAGCTTTATGATAATGAACAAATTTCCGGGGTTTAACACTGGTGTTTGACGTGAAGATACTATCGAATGAACATCACGAACTAGTCAATCATATGTTTGCCCACCGCTCCCTGATACATCGAAGGAAACGGGACGCCGAACTAATGTATGACGTTTCAATCACATAGCCTTAGCACAGATCGCCAGAAAGGGTGGGTAACTTTGGTGAATAAGATATTCAGCACCAGCTTCTCGAATTACGGCAATTTTGCACTACTTGCTGCTCCCTTGAAGATCGGATCCTCGATTTTTCGCAGCATATTCGACCGCTTGACAATATCGAACTATCCATGGTAAAGCCGCGAGGTTTAATTGGAAAGAATGTAAATTCGAAACGTCTTGTCTTCAATCTCGATGCTATTTTTTGGAGCTGCGCAGACGGCAGCCGACGTGGAAGGCAAGTTAGGTCAAGACTGGTTGCTCACATGAGGTTCTTATTCTGCGTAGCATTGTTGGTGGAAAGTGCGGCACTGGAAGGGGAATATGCGCCATGAGGACAACGGAGCATCGCGACTACATCCTTGCTATGTATGATGATCTTTCCTGTGTAGGGTACTCAGGCGCACAACAGGTACAAATTGCGTCACACTTGGTGGAAACATCATCACTTTGCTATGAAAGTGCGCCTTCAGCAATATGTAATCCTACATATAGAGCGCCTGCATAAGCAAAAACGCGTGTCATTCGGTTGGTTTTCCGGGAGAATGACGATGCCAGGCAAAAGAGGTTCAAAAACGTTGCGCCATCGTATCCATCGAAAACGCCATATCACTACCTCTTGTCATCTGACTCTCACACGCTAAATACGATGTCGAGTTACTATTCATTGTCGAAAAGGCGTCGTTTTGCTTCGGTATGGCATGCTTTCGAGACAAACGCCATTGGACTTGACTTGCTGTGCCATCAGTGCCAAACGTCGAAATACATAGAGGTATAAAAGCGCACTCAGAGATCTCCAAAGCTCATCGAACATTCAAACCCTCCAACTATATCACAATGGCCCCTGGACTTGTCGAAACCGTTGCTCCTGTCGAGACCGTGATCAAGAAAGAAGCCATTGTCAAGCCCAGCACAGGCGATGTACGCATCACTTCCTTAGATCTCAAATGCGTCTAACGTATTATTTGTATAGCACGCCTCTTATCCCTTTTACCTACCTTACCGCGACCCGGCTGAAAAGTTCCCTCCAACTGAGATCTTCGGTGCGCAATGTCCATCCATGAAATTAGACAGGGACGCTGACTGTTGGATCCTGTTGCAGAGTACTCCGAACCTGGCCTGCGCGCGAACCCTTTGAAGCCCAACCTTCTAACCAATGCCCAAACGCATGAAATTAGCCCCTACCTCGGCACTGAAATCACCGGCGTTCAAATCTCCCAGCTCACCAAAGAAGGGCTCGACGAGCTTGCGTTGTACGCTGCAGAACGCAAGGTCTTGATCTTCCGTGACCAGGATTTCAAGGACATTGGGCCCGACCGCCAGATTGAGATTGCGAGGCACTTTGGCCCGATTCAGCGTCATCCGACGTCGGGCAATGTCAAGGGATACCCGGAGTTCCACGTCGTGTACCGCGATGCGCAGAACGATCCTCTTAGAGATTACTTTGGCGATGATAGAGTCAGCAGGACTAGCTGGCACTCAGATGTTGTGAGTACAAGTTACCTTCTCTCCGTCTCGTCATGTTGCCAACCGCCTGTTTAGTCCTACGAGAAACAGACCCCCGGAACGACTTTCTTCTTTATCCTTGATCAGGTCTGTAGACTCGTCGTATGATGTGCATTGCATCTGACTCCAATTTTCTAGCCCGACGTTGGCGGTGATACTCTTTTCCTCTCTCAAGTCGAGGCCTACAAGCGTCTCTCTCCTGAGTTCAAGAAGGTTCTCGAGGGCCTGCGCGCTGTCCACTCAGCTATTCCTCAGGCTGAATACTCTCGTCAGCGTGGCGGGCCCGTGCGTCGCGAGCCTATAGAGACTGAGGTACACCCAGCTTTCTCATTCACCCGAGTTCAAAGACTAAATCATTGTTCCAACAGCACCCAGTAGTCCGTGTCCACCCAGCAACGGGTGAAAAGGCGTTGTATGTCAATCAAGGCTTCACCAAGCGCATTGTCGGATTCAAGTCCGAAGAGTCCGATTACCTCCTCAAGTTCCTCTTTGATCACATTGCCAAGGGCTCGGACTTCCAAATAAGAGCGACATATAAACCTGGGACTGTCGTCGTTTGGGTATGTCTTCGCGCTTCTCATGTACTGGAATTGAAGGCAATATTAATGTCGTGATAACAGGACAACCGTGTCACGGCTCACTCTGCTACGGGCGATTTCGATAAGACTTTCCGGAGGCATGCGGTTAGGCTGACTCCCCAGGCTGAGGTCCCCGTTCCTGCTACTGCCTAAGGTTATTCAATTGTATCCTTAAATCGGTCTTTATTGCCTGCTGTGTATTTTATATATTGGAACATTGCTCAATTCGGATATGGTGTAACGGCTAACATTGCCGCCTCTCATCATTGAGTGCGCGGCAGCTCGGGGTTCGATTCCCCGTATCCGAATCTTTTGATTGGAGAGCTTTTTATCAAAGCTGTGTCTTATTGAGCCCCACGAGGCGCGTCTTTGCATAGGTGAAGTTGATTCCTGTTGGACAAGAAACGTCAAACCCTGTATGTATGTATGCGCTCCTTCAGTATCATTGGTAAAAAAGAAATTAGCCATTGAAATTGAAATTGACAACTTACCGATTTTTGATTCTTCCAGACACTGCACCACAGCCTACCTTTTCAACATGAAGATCAATTCTATTTATTATCTAGGAAACACCGTTACAAACGAAGGCCCACTGTTTCAGTGCAACGAGAATATATTAGAGCCCGAGAACACAGCTATAGGTCCCAGGAGGGCTACATATAATAGGGGGTGCTGTGCTGTACGCTCTTTACCTCTACCAATGACCTCTAGCCAGCCATCCTTCCCCACTATCTCATTTGATTCCTCCAACTATGACCACCAGACGATGTTCCAAGCGTACTGCATTGCACCCCCTCCAGACTCGTGTATATATGGGCCGTGTCCAAACCCTGACGTCACCGGCATAGGTCAACAAGTATCCAGTGAGTGCCTAGGCACCTCTGCGCTAGATCCAAGCCACTAAGCTTTAATCTACCCCCAGTTTACGTGGCTTCAATTCAATTCAGTAAGATCTTATATTTTAGTGGTTTGTACTCACTAACGTTTTCAACACAAGTTATAGCACTTGTCTACATACCATCGCTTATCCGCACCATGTTATATGCGCATCTCGGAATGGTCTATTCTTTATTAATAGCAGCGGTGATATCCTTGTGCCGGGGGCAGCTTACCCAGAACGACGCCGTTTTCGTCATCCTTGCTGTTGCATCTCCAGCGAGTTTAACCCTCTGGGCACGTTCCATTTGGGCCATTCGAAATCCTATACATTTTCCCGTACCAAATCCAGAGTCAAAAGAGGTGCTACTATTGAAATTTGCGTCGTTGCTAAGTCTTGTTTTCGAGCTCGCCTTGATCGGGATTGTGTTTGGCGCCATCCGGGGCCTGCAATTTTCGCAGCCGGCTTGCAACAGAAGTTACGGTGATAAGCTCTGGATAGAGTTGCTTTGGGAGCTTCCCTACCTTGTCAATGCCTCCTGGGCTCTATTTGTTCTTTTTCTGAACCGTATGTTATTCAACTTTCCTGAAGGCCGACAAGCAACGACCGGGGATCTGTCAACATCATCGTCAGTTACTTTATCATCAGTCCAAAAAATTTGCTGAAAAACTCCGTTTTTAGCCATATACAATGGAACATAGTGAAGTGGACGGAGGATTCACTTGCGCGGCTATTTGAATCCGACCCCCAACAGAACGATTTCTATGATCATATTTCTTCTCCAATTAAGTGCTTTGCCAGACTTGGCATTCACTTTCTACGATATGGTTGTTCGTTTCGTATGCCTGTGGTTCTTGGTGGTTACTTCTTTACTCCTGAGTTCGGTCTCGTGGATGATGACTCCTGATAGAATAGCATCATATGTTGCTCTCAACAAACTGCCAACGTTCACCTTGAAGTCACAGCGGCTATCCCTCAATATGTTTTCCCTTCCTATGTGGATAATAGGCTGGTTGTCCAGCTGTGTATGGCCTACGAACAGGTCACTTTCAATCTCAATGATATGGTTCGTCGTATTCCTTCATTCTCCGTCTATGCTGACGGATATACAGGCAAAAAATCATGGTCAGAGCCCATATTTTAAAAGCCATCATGTTGGTAATCACCCCAACCGCGCTGTGGATACAAAGCACAGCAACTTCCGATCTCACTCCTCCTACATTAATCAATTTTGGACAGGTATGGGTTAGGGGAATAATTTCTACTTTGATCGTGGCTCACAACGTGTATATATCAGATTTTTGCCTTGATTGTTTCAATATTCACCATCGTAACGATCCTAGATGCTGCAAGACATGTTGAGAAAAATACGTGGCGCGCATTTTTCTTCTCGCAGGTGTTGCTGGATGATGACGAGGAGATGGTACCTCTATCAACGCCAGGTAGTAGTCAATCATCAAAACAGTTGATGCCGCTACCACCACCTGGCGAACTGCCGCCATTGGTCTTTGGCTCTCGTGGCTGACGGGAGGTTCAACTTCATTTTGCGAAATGTTGACCTCCAATGAACAACAGCAATAATAAAGTCAGATCGATACTAGTGATGAGATACCAGTGACTATAGAAGGTCAATAGCAACGAATCAATGCTTCTCTAAGCTCTCTTAGACCAATAGGCGTGCTAACGTTGTGGAGGGAGCATCGCCCGAAATTTATACCCTTTATGCCCTCCTTCTTTGTAAAAAATGTAAGTTATCTAGACACCCCAAGCAAGGCAAAAAGTGTGAGGATTGGCACTACTACAACGACATAATCTTTTCTAGTAACACCTTCCTTCCCTTGGCCTCACCGTTCTCTATTGCTACCCGCGCTTCATCTCCAAACCACTCTTTGACCTTCTTTCTCTCCCCTGATCTCTTCTTGCCCTCCCGAACGAGGGCCTCACAAAGCTCCGCAACTACGAATGCACCGTTTCCCTCACCCAACGTGCACATACCCAGGGTAACGTCCTTCCCGACGATGGTAACGAACTCTGCGGCGAACGCACCGGCATCCCATCCTGGGGCGCGTTCGACGCTCTTGGAGGTGTGGCTGAAGTGGCCACCCTGTAGAAGTGTCTTGTAGAGTCGCGAGGTATGGGGTAAGTCGATTGGGTGGGGAAGAGAGGGGTCAGCGGAAGGGTAGCTTGCGTTGACCACGTTTAACAAAGCTTTTGATACTGCGGTCTTATCTATTCATTGGCATTTCGTCAGCAGGATACTCAAACGCAGAGTTAAGGGCTTGACGTACCACCGTCAGCGAATAGCATGATCTCTGCCGCAACAAGACTGCCTCCAGGCTCCCTTATAATCGTCGCGGTATTCTGTTCTAACCATGATAGCAGAGCTTCGCTTGCGAACTTCCGGACTTCCTCCTCACGAACGGCAGGTTCCTTCTTACTCGTCCGGGATCGTGTTTCGTCCGTCTCTGCGAGCGAGTTGATCTGCACGGGTGTGAAATGCCGTCTCGTCCGTGGGACTAGGAGGTAGAAGAGTGCACGCCGGCCCTGCGGTGACTCGATTAACTTCGACGCGGGGGAGGTCATCTCGGCAATGAGAGACTTCGCAGCAAGTTTGGTGTCACTTCAAGACCAGTCAGTCGAGAAAGAAAATAATCTATGGGAAGAACATACTCGATGACATCGAGGGCGGTGAATAGGACCATTTGTGCGTCGTCGTCGAGGCACATACGTTCAACATGAGGTTTGAGTACCTTGAGGATCTGTTTTCGGTCCTTGGCGGTTCCTTGTGCAAGGAATTCGCGAACGACGCGGCTGCCATCCCTGGTGTGTACCATCTCTGCCAGAACCTCCTGGCATGTCTCGAACACCTCGCGGCGTAGCTTCTCTCTTTCGGCTTCGTCAGGCACGTCGCTAAGAGCAGAAATGTACTCCCAGAGTGCACGGTGAACAACCGCATGCGTCACAGCACCCTTGTCTGGGTTATTGAAGCTATAAAAACGTTAGAAACGGGCAAAGGTGACTGATAGGGCACATACATGGTAATCAGGTTATCTTTCAGCGCACCAAGCACCCGCCGTCTCCGCTCAACATCCACGCCTTCAAGTACACCCCTCAATCCCTTCTTAGCCTGCTCCTTTTCTTGGTCACTTCCCCCACTCATACTAAATAACATGGTCTCCTTCCCGTAGAAATCGCGAAGAAGAAGCGTGCGTTCGTATGCATTGGCGTATAGCTCGAATGCATCTGCTAGCACGGATGAAGCTTCTCTGTGCAAGAGCAAACGAAGGACGCTATTTTGGAATTCCATGAGGATTGATGCGCGGTGCGCGCTGCACAGACGGATAAGTTTTGTTACGAGGAACTACATAATTGTCAGAAGGTATGCATAGAAAATGGAAAGCCGTAGCATACCTTGGAATATTTATTTTGGGCCAATTCCTTATATTTTCCTTTCAACTCGACAGCGATCTCGTCCCTCTCCTTCTGACCACCGTATTTGACTACAGTCTGCACTATACGGCTGGCATCGTGCTTGAAGACAATCTCTTTGACCTTGCCACGGATAACATCCATGAGTTCCTGTATGTGCTTTTGACGTTCGGCGGTAGGTATCGATGTTTGCCGTGCAAGAGACCAGACTCGTTTTGCATCTGCAAGTAGCGTTGAATGTGGCTTGGCAGCACGTCGTTGATCTAGGAGAGCCTTCTGTGCTTTATGCGACTCTCTAGCAGCTATAAATCTTGTTAATCTGTAGAGCCTTGGGTTCACGACGGAGACAACGTACCATTTGGATCTTTTGGTGGTGCAGTTTTCGATGGTTCTGCATCCTGGGTATCTTCATCCATGGGTTCATCATTAGCATCATCCTCATCCACCCATTCATCGTCGTCTCCTTCAAGAGCTTCGAGATCATCGTCTGAGTCTACGGAGGCCTCGGTCGTCGTTGGTGCAGTGACCGGTTGACTCCTCTTTTTTGAAGCCTTTTCAGGTTTTTCTAGCTGGAATTTTTTGGCCTTTGGCCCAGCCTGCGTCGTCGCTGGCCGTTTTTTGAGAGCAGGCATAAAGAGAAGATAATATGGAAATTCACAGGAGTATGAGCTTCAAAACTTTTTCGATCAGCGCGCGGTCATTGTTTGGCTACAGCGTGATGTTTCAATACGTGCTCGTCATTTCGCACGGCGTCCTCCTTTTATTTGTTATGACTGCCTATCATCTAGGCATACACTATGTAAGTGATTCGCATCTTTCGAACAATTTACAGCTGAATTGTGCTATATAGGCCTCCAAAAGGTGGATATCGAAAGAAAGTCGCGCTTGACGGAGATGCGACGCCTTCTAGTCCTGTAAGGCTAGGATCCAAGCTGTTTCATAGAAGTCTCGTCCTGATATTTCGTGAAACAGTCTCTAGGTGAACAACTGTCTTATCTTCACAATCTACGACCGTTCAAGAATCCACACTACGCCAAAAATGTCAACCGGCGCGCCAAAAATCTGAAGAACGTTCTCAGTCAAGAACGCGAGCGCGATCGGGCGGACCGCGAGAAGAGGAGGCTGGAAAAGTTGGAAAGTGATGCAATGGATGTCGACGGGGATATTCCAGAGGAAGATACACCCTCCTGTAGGTGTCAATTTCAATCGGCATGCTCCTGAGACTAACTGGCAAATGTAGACACGTCCATTGAGGCACCGCCATCTTTGCTTCCTCATAAGCACTACTGTGATATTACTGGTCTCGAAGCACCATATACCGACCCGGCCACAGGCCTGCGCTACCACGACAAGAACGTTTATGACGTCGTTAAGAGCTTGGTCAGTTTTTTTGCACTTGGATTTTTTTAAGCTCCAAGCTAACCCGTCGGAATCAGAGTGCCAGTTCTGCAAAGGAATATCTGTCAGGTATTTCTTTTTCTTTTTCTTTTTCTCGGGTCAGATCATTAACTCGAAGTTGTCTCGGCCAGCTCGTGGTGTCAATTCAATTGTTAAATGATCGGTAGTTGTTTGTCATATTTGCCATTTCTGTAAACTATCACCTTCAAAGTCATGGTGCGCCACCGAGCTTTGAAGCTTTGAAGAGTCCTTTATACCTCATTGATCTCGGCTGTCTGACGTTGGGCCCTCGGTTTATTGCCAATACGTTGATTGCTGAGCAAGAATCACTTCCTGGCCTGGATTTTCTTGTTTTCCTCATCATTAGTCCCCAGTTATCATGCTTTCGTACGCTGTCCCTTTCTTATCTGCCTGAAGATCTTTTAAACCTGCTATTATTGTCTTCAGGGACATTCCGTCAAGCGATTTTTTGTATTCCACGGCGCTATAGCCAAGTGGTTACGGCGACAGATTAGAATGGGGTAATAACCATGATCTCGAAATATCTGTTCCTCTTTGAGGGCGCAGGTTCAAATCCTGCTGGCGTCGGTTCGAGGTCGTTCCTCCTAACCTTTTTCTCGTCCGTACAATACCGTGCCGCAGTCGTCTGACACTGACGTCTAGGACAAACGATAGCCATAAACAAGAAAATTGACAATGTGATGGAACGCTGAGGCCCTACAAGGATCAACGGTAGTACCTACAAGAATAGAATCATTCAGGCAGTTGTTCAGCCGCTTATAGGGATTTCTAGTGGAATTTCATTTTCTGGAATCTGAAGTATGAAGAATCTCATTGACAATTTGTTTGGATTGGATGCCATTGTGAAACATCACAAACGCGTTGGCAGCGAGTCTCAACTATCACTATCTTGAAGTCGTTCCTCATGCGGAACCTATGCATTCTCTTCTCAGCTTGCAGTTACCTGTGAACCTCTACGTAGACACAAGGACATATGGCGTTCAAGGCCCGACAAAAAACGTTCGTTTATATCGAGCAACCCCAGGCACGGGCGGCGCAATATCCAAGAGTGAGGATGGGTCAAGCTGTGCAGTGACGGGAAAAGAATGTCAGTCTTCTACGCTTTTCATGTTCGATAACTGACCTATTCAAAGCACTCAGAATTCTGACCATCTCTGATGGTTCAAAGGTGAATGTGGGTAATAAGTCGTCCGTTGGTCAAGGAGGACATCGAATTGAGGCATCTAGAAATTTGTGGGAGGGAAGCGGCTTGAAGATTGACAGTGCGAGCACAGATGTTGCTTGGGGATACGGAAGTGCGCCATTTCACGTAGTCCTTACGGGATCAACTCATTCATGCTTAAAACAGTTTTCAATAGCAAGATCTTGACCAGTGCAAGAAACGGCGAGCTAATTATGTGGGATCTTAACAAGAACGGAGTTAGCAAGTATGGTATGTACAAACGCAATCTCTGGTTGAAGATGCTCACGAAAAATAGAACGAAGGTCCAAAGATCATCTGCGTTCTATTAATGCCCTGTCTGTGTCGCATATCGTGCATCACTACTGTATTACCGGTTCTGCAGACGGCGACATGCGAGTATGGGTAAGTTTTCTTCAGTTTTGTGTGGTTCCTTGTGTCTTGCCGAGGAGGAGGAAGATATTTCAATTTTTCTTTTCTGTGCTGGTGTCTAGTTGAATTTTATTTGACGTCATTTGCCATACCCAGGATCTCAGAGACTTGTCACGCTCTATAATGAGGGTACATCACCCAACCTCTGTGCGAAGTGTGGTGTTCTCTCCTAGCAATTGGCAGCCATTGCAGACCGTAGTCGGCTTGGATAATGGAAATATTTATCGATGGGACCTCAAAATGGGCCAGCGTGGCCTCTTAGATCGACTGCCTGTTGCACACACATCCTCGATCACCAGTTTAGACTGGTGCACCCGCACCGCGACCTCCACAACCACAACCTCATCAACCACAGGCGCAGATCAAGGAAACAATGGAATGGGCTGGCTCGTCAGTGGTGGTCTCGACCGCTCCGTCAAAGTATGGGATTTGACAGCCTCAGGAGCCCCGCGAATCCCTACCAAACCTACCTATACCCTTCACCCATCGTTCCCTGTCCGCCGCGTGGTATGGCGACCATCTTATGAGTGCGAACTTGCTATCGTCTCCAATGCTGAGTTCGCATCTGGGTCCAATCCCGACCTTTCGCAAAATAGTGGAAACACAGGGGATGGCGACAAGCAGGGCATCTACAGTCGGTCGTCGATCGGCGGTGATGCAGTCGAAATCTGGGATGTACGGAGGGGCTGGATCCCCAAGTGGTATGTTACGGGGTCGGCTATAGAAGGGGGCGTAACAGGTAAACTTTCATTTGTTCTCTGGCCCATCTTTCTTCTAACTATTTCCCGTAAGATCTTGCTTTCAGCGGCCCCGATGCGATTTGGACGCAAAGCTCTTCTGGCACTTTTGCTCAGATAGATCTCCGGCACAGCATCAAACCCTTGGACGCCATTACTTCGACAGCTGCAAGTTGGGAATCATCTGGGTCCCTGGCTTTCGCCGCTGACGTCGATATGGAATGTCATATTCCGTATGACGATGTGTGCGTGTGAAACTCGTGACCTCTTGTTTGTTATATTTACATCTCATGCAGCCCTGCTGACCGTCGAACGCTTGCGGAAAAGCAACATGTCAAGTTGAAGTCGATTGGTGATAGCCAGTACGTTCCCAAATCGCAAAATGTAGGCACCTTTAATCCCCCACCGGCCGACGATACCGACTCTTTTGACCGACTGGCTCGGGGGTATATTTTCCATGCAGAAGATCGCCCTACGATATGCGCAGCTAATGCTCGCGTAAGTCCCCATTGTGACGAGCTACTTGACATGTTGCGCTAAACCTAATGTAGGTCGCGTTCCAGGCTGGGAAAGAGGAACTAGCTCAGATATGGCTGTTACTTGGTGCATCGCTGGCTGATTTGATACCAGCAAATGCCTCCGATCCCCTGAGCCCCACCAAACCACCGCCTGCGCAACACAACCCTCATCCCGTGTCCTCTCCTGCCATCCCTGCTGCCTCATATACGTTCCCATCGTCCGCCAGCACTCCGTCACAGCTGAGAAAAAGCAGTCCCAACCATGGCCCAGCTGCGACACCCCTTAGTACATCAACGTCCGCCTCTCGCAAAATCACACCTGTCTCCTCAAACGCCTCCTCTCCGCGGCAATTGCCAACGGCGCTACCCTCTACCACCCCGCGTCGCCCTTCATTCTTCAGTGGACCCAGGAACAGTGATTCCGATCTGTCTCGGCGATCTTCTCTGTCGATGTTTCGCCGGCCCTCAATATCCGTACCGGGTTCCCACAGCCTCAGTCCTGCAGACAAGACTAGCCTGAGACACGTGGGCGAGGGCGCGCTGGACGACTCTGATTCTTCGTCGGAAGAGGGGAGCGAGGGCGAAAGCATCACACATCAGTCCAGCGACGAGGAGGCTGGACTCAGGCCTCTCATTTCCCCAGGACCACTCCTTCCGCCCAGGATTGCCCCTGCACCAAGCCCGCTTTCGCGTGTTGCTGGGCAAAATCAGTGGACGGAGGATGAAGAGGAAAAGCGAAACAAAAGAGACGATGATGACGATTCTTCGTCGCCGTCGCCGAGATCAACTGACACTGATTCTCCTGGGCCATCGTCTTTGCTCCACAGACGCAAGTCATCGAAATCGGCGAGCCGATCGGCCAGGCGGCGTTCTTCTTTGAGGAAATCTCGTAGCCGCAGCTCTACTGTTGCCTCGCTAGCAGCCCCTCAGCCGCGGCCCCTCGTTCGCCAAGATTCTCAGAGCAGTATTCTCACTGTTCTTGCTGGGGAAGGACCTCAGGAAGGTGGAGGCGGCTTAAGACATGAAGAGACACTGCGAGACTTGCGCGCCGTTCCCCAGGATCTTCAGAAGTCGGTTGTTATGTCGGAACTCGCCATTGATACCCCAAGTCCTCCTATTGTAACTGATGAAAATGGCATCGATCCCGAAGATATGACGGACCGACATGTCAAGCTGGTGAGCGATGATGAGAACGTCTTTCGAAGTCTGGCTTGGGCGGCTCTACGAGACGCGCTGGAAAACCTTGCTGAGGAGGTAAGGCATCCGTTGCAGCCCTTCCATCTCCATCTGCAATTTAACGATGTTCCAGGGTAATATCCAGATGTGTGCTATGCTGTCTGTCGTCGCACCTCAAGAACTTCGGATATCGAAACGAAGGGTGCATCGCTTTTTAGAGTCATATATCGGTTGGTGTTCTTCAACAATGCACACCACCATGCGAGGCTTATGTTTACTCTAATGTAGATCTTCTGACTAGACGTCGTCTGCATGCTTGTTCGGCGTACCTTCGCAAATATTGCACTTCACAGGAAGTGCGCTCAACGACGCTGGTATGAATTCATCTTTACCTTCAAGGTGGCTTTCAAGTCGTTCATGTTGCATTATAGGTAGACACCACCATATATTCAGCCTGCGGGCGATGCAGAAAGTCCATTGTCATACCCGCTGGGGCGTCCAATCCTGGTCAACTCCCTAAGGGCGGTTATTCGTACTGCTTGTCTTGCAAAGCCTCATCTGTGACATGTGCCATCTGGTAAGATCTATTTTCACGATCAGCGCCAAGCACCACCTGACTACTACTTATTCAAGCCGCCTTCCTGTACGAGCTATGCTCTTCCAGTGTTCAGTGTGTTGCCACGGTGGGCATCAAACATGCTATCAGGAGTATTATCTAAAGCGGCCGATGGTTGAGATGCCCGTGCCAGCGAGGCACAGCGAGGCACCGAGAGCGGAGCCTAGTAGGAGGCGGAGCCCAACAGAGAGTACGGATGATGATATTGCTTCTAGTGTTGGCACCATCAACAGTACTGTTGATTCACTAGAAACGAGTCCCCAGCAAACCACTCACACGAGTAGAATGGCAGGTCACCCGTGTGCTGCGGGTTGTGGCCACTATTGTTGGGCGACTGTCTTGACATAATAGCATGCGCTACAAATGTACCAATAGAGGGAACTTGGGGAGTTTCTTAACATGTATTTTTGCTCTCATGGGGCATCCATATGAGTTGATTGTGCCTCGATGGGCGCTGCATTGACAGATTCTTAATCCAGACGTCCTCGGGATATCAAGCATATAGCAGCTGAGTCCTCGCTACTATGGCACAACTCATGATACATCAGTTAGAAGGTATGCGACCAACATGGCTTCAGTCATTGGTTGTCTGGCAAGGGTCATATGAACACTGGATGCGTGTTTAATGTCGCTGGCGATCTTGAGGATCGGATACTTGGTCCAATTACAGCTTTTGGTGGAGGGACGAAAATCTTCATGTGGAACCATCACACAATCTACGTATTACTGACCCTTTTTTACAACAAGCCCTCTCGTACCCTATAAACCCATTTTACCCGTCAATGGATTGGGATGCAGCCGTTATACACCCCAGGGATGCCCCATTACCACGAGACCCTTTCCTGGTCGTTGATCAATTTGGGCATGCTTTTTTTGTCTTGCTTTCAAAGTTCAAACCCACAGCTATTTTGATAGTACCGATCAAGGGGCCGGCAATGGAGAAATCCGAAAAAGTATCGGGGTCGTGGGAATTGACTCCGGCTGCTCGGCAGTTTTGCT
>JABAJV010008767.1:0-19658 GCA_018854895.1 Tricholoma furcatifolium | reverse complement strand
CCTTCCGCTAGACATTTTCATCAGTTTGAGCACCTGAAAGTATGCAACAATTTTGCAGAGGACTTTAAGAATAAACCTTCCCTGGCTGACGTCTTTTGAACCACACCAGCTTGCCAGTTGAGACTTGCACAACGACAGTATTTCTGTGGGTGATCCAATGTTGGGACAATCATTTCATCAAATCAAAGCAGAAGAACCTCAGCCTGTGGTAAGAACAGAACATGTACGGCGTACAAGTGTCACTTGAGTGATCATGAGTCTCAAAATCCGCAGATCAGGATCCAGCATCGCTTTCGGCACTATAGTGCATCATTGAGATCGCAATGAAAGGCTTCGAGAATATTGGTCATTTGGGCTAGCGTCAATCACTTATCTACCTGAGGTAGAACAGGCTGATACATGAGGAGAAAAACTGACCATCTAATCAGGTTCTACCATGCGCAGTATCGCACAACTGTCGACTATAATAATCAGACACCCTCCATCTTCCTTCTGGTAATTTTATGACATCTATGTTCAACGCATGGGTCTAGATGGAGTTCAAGTCAATGAGTAGAAGTGATTGCTCCAAGATCGCTGGAGTTTATCTTGAGAAGAGGCCTATGCCGACACACCAAGGCTATGCATGTGTATTCATTGGATAAGTTAGCCACTGACGCATGCGTACTGCGAAGTACCGTATATGATCCGGCACACAGCATTCAATGACGACCCCATGGAGCGATCTGCAACTTTCCCCGGAAGCAGGTGACGGGATGCATCAAGAAGAATGGCTTGGGAGAGTTCTGTCATAGGAAGATAGGTCGAGGTGAAGATCGTGGCGCGCTCCACAGATAATAAACGATCAAATGCTTTGATCTGCAAGTCCAACGGCCCATATTAGAACCACTTTTTCGCAGTTTCACGAACGACTCACATGCCCGCCCTGACCGGACAACGTCCCGAAAGTCTATTCATCCACCTTTATTCCCAGCATCTTGCACCCCATGACGTGAATGATAAATGAAGGTTTTAAGGCTGTGGCGAATCAGCTCTTCTATCTGCATGTGAGCACTTCTCTTTCATCTGATACACAATCATGAGAGGAGGACAGAGATATACTGGGAACATTGGAAGCACATTCGTTGATGATCTTTTAGCTAGTAGGCGACAGTGAGAGTACCGGCACCAATAAAGATCTGTTGAGAGTCGGTCATCCTTGTGATTACTGAGCACCGATGATTCCTAGCTGATAGACCGGGGACGAGCAAAAGAGCGGTTTGAAGGAGTGTAAGGGAACTATTAACTGCATTGAATGCATAAGATGGCAGCAAGCTAAGAATATCCTATTGATTATATGCTTACCTCGGAGCCTAGGAAGACAATGCTGCGTTTTTAGTTGTTGCCGGTGATACAAGGTCAGCGTGATTCAACGTGCCCTCGAGCTCAGAAGGATCAGTGGAATAAAGTGCAGTTAGGACGTAAGCTCCCAGCTGCGCATGCGCATAATTCCGAGATGATCAGAGCCAGTTCAACACTCACGAAACCGCGTTAGTCGGAACGTATGCAAATAGTGTCTTCACAAAGTCAAGAACTGCTTTAAAAGTCTAAGGTCCAGCCAACACGGGAATACCATTTGATAATGGGACACTTGTGTTGCCCCTGAAAGCGAAAATGAGAGAAAATGATAGTATCACTGATAGACGCTGATAATAGCTTTCGTCGCCACAACAAAGTAATCGTATGTCGCTATAAATTGCTGCTTTGTTCTAAAGAGGGTCCAAGTTTATTTGAATGTTCCAAAGAGGCATGAAATGAAGAAGTCTGCAATCCGAGATATTGTGTAGACATCCATACGCATGATAACTGGAACATACATACTGATCGAGTGATCTCCTTCATTCACGGTGTCTCCAACATGATGGAAGAGGGCGGAAGGTGGTGGAAGGGTGAGTCGTCGTTGGTCAACGGATGTTCGTTTGTCAAGGTCCCCTTAGAAAGCCGGGGTCACGCATTGCCACATCGGATCTGAGCTTAGTCAACGTCGGTTCCGTTGCAACCAGTGCATTCCGAGGCCACGATATAGGCACACTCAGGGCTACCCTCAGGGTACACTTCACTGCTTTGCGGCACATTCTTCTTTCCAACGACGGAGACTTGTGGCTACATTCTCTAATCGGTTATGTCGGCGTTGGTTCACGGTTTCCAAGTCCGTCATCCCTAAGTATTGATCGCTTGTCACATATAGCAATGAAACTCTGCAGAATGCAGCTGCTACGAGAGAAACGGAATCTAACTGGGACCAAATAGTGGACAAGTTCTGGCTTTAATCTCTGGTATACCGTGACGGCGCGCTGACATGTCTCGCAACCATATATAGGTTTGATAACATGAGCCTCAACCCCGAACTTATCCGGGGTATGCACGCATACGGGTGCGTTTCATCGCCCGCCGTCCTCGACGCACCATGTCATTGTCTAAAAAAGGTTTGTACGGCCGTCTGCGCTTCATCAGCGCGCCATAGTCCCAATAGTGAAGGGCCACGACGCCATCATACAAACCTCATCTGAACTCGATCAGACCTCGTTACTTGCCATATCTGGGCTCCAAAAGGTCCGAATCTATTACTTATTGAAAACAATATCTAAACCTATGCCTATGTATGACAGGTGGACTCGTCTGTCAAGAGCACACAAGTTTTGATCATTACATCTACTCGTGAACTCGTTTCGGCCATTCAGAATGTGGTGAATGCCCTCGGAACTAATCTGAACATTGAGTGCCAAACTTGCAATGTCCGCGATGATACAACCAATCTCCAGAATGCATATGTGGTGGCCGGCACTCTCGGGCGTGTGTACGAGCTACTCAAGCGACGGTCACTGGTTTCAGAAAAGATCAAGCTTCTCTGCATCCATGAGGCAGATGAAATTCTGTCTCGTGGCCTGAAAGATCATCTGAATGAAGGTGAGTGTGTACCTCCTAGGAACGTATAGACTATGATGGACCTACTCATCCCGCGATATCTAGTGTTTCATTATTTGCCACAGGATATCCAGGTCATCATCATTTCTGCGACTATGCCAATGGACGTATTGGAGATCTCTCAGAAATTTCTCCGTGACCCCGTTCAAGTGCGACTTTCTGAGAAAGCGGACCCATCATTTGACGGTGTGAGGCAGTATTACATCGCCGTTGAGCGGGAAGAATGGAAATTGGATACCGTCTGCGATCTGTTCAAAACCCTTGCGGCTAGGCAGGTGATCATATTCTGTAACACGAGGCGCAAGGTCGACTGGCTGAATGAGAAGATGCATGCACACAAGTTTACGGTCTCGGCATTGGTAGTGACCTGTTTAGTGGATCTCTTACGTGGTACTGATCTCAACAATGTAATACAGCACGCAGATATGGGACAGAAACAACGCGAGGCGCTAATAAAGGAGTTTCAGCAAGGTTCCTCTCACATACTGATCGCTACAGATGTTCTTGCCCGCGGGTTGGATGTTCGGGGACCCCCAGTCATCAATTACGACCTACCCGCTAACAAGGAAAACTATGTCCACCGGATTACCCGAAACAATGTTAAGCGAAGTGGTATTGCTATCAACTTCGTGACTACCGACGACATGAGGGGTTTGCGAGATATTGAGCGTGGGTGCCCTCAACGACGGTCTCTGGTGACGGTTTCCGAGCTGATATATTGATATAGAATTCTATCACACTCAAATTGACGAAATGCCAATGAGTGTCGCGTGAGTAGCGGTGAGACCTCAGCAGTGGGTGGAGATACTGATGTGCCTTTGCGTCAGGGAACTCTTCTGAGTGGGTTTGTGTTGACTGCCGTTTAGAATTTTTCACGGCTGATTCGTGATGATATAAGAAAGAAGTCATTTGTGTGATCATCGGATTACACTTTTTTTTTTTCATTATCCCTCCAATAGCCAGGATAGTAAATGGAGCAGGACTGCCAGGAGAATCACCCCAAAAGCATGTGATGAATTCGATATCATTCACATTCGTAGCAGACACAGCCTTGAGCTTCTGGGATCACAATCATTGATGGAACTCCAAACATCCGATATCCGAGCCTCTCCTCTTCGGAGGACAGCCACAGCCATTCTTCGTTAGTCTCCGACAACACACAGCATTCGCCGCTTGTTGTATTTGCATTGTACGCCTAAACCTCTAGTGTCACGGCCAATCCTTTATTGTGTACCGGATTGTTCAGGGCCTTGTTTTACCCCGCTACCATAAACACCCCCGTTTTAAAGTGCGGGTCTTGTGCAGTACCTGCATCAGTCAAATCCCTTCTGTGCCTTTTAGGTCCTACTTAACTCCATCTCAATCTTCGCATCCCGTCAACCACCATCCGTTTTTTACACCCAGGCCTCGGTTTGCAACGTACCCATCATCCCCGGTTGTCTGCCCGATTCAATTCTCTGATTTATACAGAGAGTTAAAAGTAGCTCGTGTGTACGGAGGTCCTTTCATGTCCTGCGTCAAAGTCGCTTCTATGGTAAGTTTGTCCTTCAAACTCCTATGACGTCTTTCTTCTCCGGCCATCCTATCACGGCCTGTCTTCCGTTGATCATCTCTCGGCTCTGTATTCATATATTAACGCTCATCTATCTAGTCATACAACGTTTCCTCCCGACCCATGTCTTACTCTTCCCGTGGCCAATGGGCCTCCTCTCAGTCTCGTCGTCCCTCAATCTCAACCATCGTCGCATCACCCACATCCTATCCCTCACCCACATCCCAAAACCTCGCCCGCAACCTTCGAGGCGCCTCTGAGATCATTACACGACTCTACATCTCCGACCTATCCTTCGCTGAGAACCCCGCCTCGCTCGCCTCACATGGTATCACCCATATCATCTCCGCCGTCTCAGGCTCAGTACATATACCCTCCCCTGCTGCCCTATACCCCCACCCTCAGCCCCGACATCTACACGTGAGGATCGAGGATTCCCCTTTTGTCGAACTCGCCGCCCATCTCCCCATGACGACGCAATGGATACGTGACGCCTACTTGAGCAACCCAGACGCCCGTATACTCGTCCACTGCCATGAAGGGATCAGCCGCAGCGTCAGCGTCGTCGCCGCATTCCTTATTGCTACCTATGGATGGACGGTTCCGGAGGCACTGCAGTACATCAAGCAGAAGCGCCGAGTGGCCGACCCAAATTTCGGGTTTATTGCGCAGCTCGGGGAGTATGCTCAGTCGCTGAGACGATCATAACGATCGGTTTTAGGAGGCGGGTGCTATCTATTTCGGACACCTTGGGACCATTGGGCTGCATGCATATCGCATCTTGTACAGTATCACTACCACCAGCACATATCCGGGTTGTTGTATACGCTTGACAATGCCTTTTGTTTTTATCTTTATCCTATGTACAATAGTTACACACCATCACAGACTTGCATCTACTTACTTTCAGATAATCTTCCCCGAAAACAATTAACGTCTGTTATACATACCCAATAAAAAGTACTCTACATGAGACAATATCCTCTTACACTAGGATAAAATAAAAAGTAAAACTCGTACGATGTTACTGTACAACCAACGGGTGGGCCCAGCGTTAAGTCCGCAAGATATTACGAACAACACGTCTGTTTCGTCGTCCCCTGCTCTAGTGCCATGTCACTGCCCGGTTTTGACAACTTGACGCCAGGTGACTGTGTAGAGGTAACGCGAAAGGGGGAATGGCGGGAAGGCCGACATCAGTAAATTTCCGCATCGACAGGCATGTTTCAGAAAAAAAAAAAAGGGAAAGAAAAAAGATTGCGGACACGAAGGCGCGCCCCTGATGATGAACCAACCCCCAAGGTCCAAGGATGAGGCATGAAAGGGCATGAATTGCTCACTCACCCTGTTGTCATCAAATACCCCGCGTCTGATCTTCGCCAATATATCAGTGGCGGCTCGTACGAAAGCCTCTTCAACATTCTCGCCGGACTTTGCGCTTGCTTCGACGAAGAGTAGCCCCTCTTCCGCAGCCCAGAGTTGTGCCTCCTCCGTAGGGACCTCGCGGCGGGACCGGGTTTCGCAGAGGTCGACCTTGTTGCCGACGAGGATGCAGGTCAGATTTGGGTCCGCGTGCTCACGCACATCGGCAAGCCACGAGCGGGCATTAATGAAACCTATATCGCGTACAGGGTCAGGGAGGAGTGGGGGGTAACAACCATCCATCCATGGTTGAACTTGTTGGCTGACAACGACGTACTCTTTCGTGATGTCACATCATATACGAGCAAACAACCAGCCGCACCCCGATAATACGACCGCGTTATGGACCTGAAGGATTCGGTGCCAGCCGTATCCCAGCCTGCCATATGGAGAGAGATTGAAACCCATCAGGATGTTACGATGCTGTGGGCAAGAAAGACCCATGCTTCCTATATAAGCAAAGGGGTGCTCACATTGTAGTTTAACCACCTTATCTTCGTCGGGTATTGTGATCAGTTTCGAGCCAAATTCAACGCCTAGCTAGAGACGAACAATACCCCAGTGAGCCAGAATTCAATTGACATTGGCACATGACTTTTGAGCTTTGACGTACTGTTGGCTCTGGGTCTATAAGGAATCGCTGGTCCGTCAGACGGACAAGAAGAGACGACTTTCCGACAGCTGCGTCGCCTGAACAAGAACAGATCGTTGTCAACGTCGTCAGTGGCTGAAGCACCACTAGAATAAGCACCTGTGACGATGAACTTGAAAACATAGTGCCACGCAATGGCTGACATTGCTGCGTTGGATCGTGATATAGAGGTATGTGCGGAGGATTATCAGCGATGAAAGAAGCTTGGAGACGACAAGACAAATGACGGCTTCGTCAAGTGGCAACACAAGAATAGAGGGGACGCCCATATTTGGCAGTTGTCCGCGCCTGAGTCACATGACCACGGATTGGACCGGAACTTGCCACAGTGTGCTGCCAGTCACAAATTTCATCCACTTCACCATTCATCACGATGAGCTCCTGGCGCAACTTCTTCACGTATGTCCAGCGTAGAAACTGAATGTGTGATGCACTAATGCTGAACCGAATGATGCAGCTACAACAAGTACGCCCAAATCACCGCCCGGGCAGTTCGCGCGTCGTTCAAGGAAGAAGAACGTCTCGCTGCTGAGCGCAGGGGTCTGACAAGCTTGAAATTCCAACGCTGGGAGAACGGAGTCGGTGGAATCCAGGTGCGTAGTTTTCAGACTCGTGGCATGACACGTATTGACATGCATGAATACAGACCTCTTACGCCGACGAGGTTGCCAAACAGCGGGAGTCAGGGGCCCTGTCGTCGTAGGCCCATTTTGCATACCACGCACACCCATTGAAGCAGCACCCCTCTCCTGTATCTCAAAAACCATGAATTAGATTTTTCGCGCAATTGGATTGGAGTGATGTCGGAAAGTTGAGGTCGCTCTGGCTACCGTTTCATTGTCAAGGAGTGCTTTTTCGGCGTATGGACTATTGCCCGCCAAGACGCGTGCAATGCAATGCAAATATTAATTGCCCGATGTATGCCTGACAAGAATACCTCCCCGCAGACTCGAGTCTGAATTGCGTTGCGACGGCGGTTCGAGAGATCTCGGTAACCTGACGTGTAACAGATGGACGACAGAGCGCGTCGTGTCTGTCTCGTATCGCTGCGACGCAGTATGAAAGCTTTTCTTTTGGAAACGTTGTCAAACGTCAGTGTTCTTCACCGTGCTGATGATCGTTGAGCTTGTTCAGCTGTACGAGTTTTCAAAGTTCTGATACACGACTGAGCCGCGTGCTCACATGCAGAGTAAAGAGCGATGGAGAATACTCCCCAATTATCGTCGGCATAAACTGGAATGACGCAGCAGCAGAAGCGCTCATTGCTGCGACGGTAGTGTTCATACAGCAGCGGAGGCGCTCCTCGCTGAGATGGGGGAGGTGTAAGTACGTTGGAATGTGAATTCGATAACCTGTCCAAAGCATGATGCATGACCCGACAATGCGCCGGAATGAGCTTCGTCACTCATGCCTTGCCACCGAAAGGGTAAGAAGATTATCATTCTGCTGAATGATCTGCGTCACTCGTGTTAATTGACTTTCCCAGTATACCGATCAGGACGCGCGCCTTCCGTCCTACATGCTTGCTTGTTGCTTGCCCCCCAGCCAAAGCCGAGTCGACTTGTAGACAAAGACTTGCGAGTCTATATACAATCTTTCTTTCTCCAAAACTCATAGTGTCCGCCGGTTCATAAATATCGCGTTACACGCCGACAAGAAATTAGGGCAAAGCACTTGCTAGCAAGATCACGCTGCTCCGCAACCTCGATCAACCGCGACCACGACTCATTGCATGACAAAAGATTTTCGGTAAGTTTACGCCGTTGCGTTCATGCGAAAGATGATGAGGCCAATATTGTCCTAAAGATTGCACAAGATGCTCGCGGTGTAGTTCTCGCTCCGACTCAGCACTCACAAGCGTCCGAGTCCATCACATAGCTGCGCATGATACCCCCAGTGTGTGGTGCGACGTTGCTGATGGGATGCATCTCTCAGGCACTTGTACAGGGCTAGGTTTGAAGTCGAACATCTTCGGTGTTTTGCTTGCTTCAGCGACATTGGGAAGATTTTCGCTGCAGGAAATATTCAAGCAAATTTTCATAACACATTTAGTCAACTTCTTCCAATGTCTGAATCTTCATCGAAGAAGTCCTTGTATTTTTTCAAGAAGCGTTGGTCAACTTCCTTCAGTGCCTTTGATCTTGACGAGTAGGCCCTGGGTTTGAAAATCATCCTATTACCATATGGCTATTTGCAGGGTAAGAGCACACTAATTGATGCCTCAGCCAGATCTGCAGTCATAAACGCACATGCATCCTAGATTATTTGTCATCGCTCATGGTGCTGCGCCACAAATCCTCATGCACGGGTTGGGGGCTTGACAACTATGGTCCGTTTGAATTTTGCATCGCATCACTCTCATTATTCACCTTTTGATATGAGGTCCCAGATTTTTGGTTAAATACCCTGCCTGGACGACCATCCTTCTTCAGTGCTTTGGTCACCCTCCTCACGAACTCCAGTGCCGGTCACTTGATTTCAAGCCTACCTTGAAGCTCTATTCTTATCTAAAATGCGTTTCTCTCACATCTGCACCACCTCCGTTCTCCTCCTTTCAGCGGCAAGCCTGACCACCGCATGCCCAGGTGGCACTCATTGCGACTCTGGTCCGTTCTATTGCTCTAGTTAACTGGGATCCAATGCTAATATCTTTATGCAGCCCAATCAATCCAAGCCCGCGCCACGAAGGGCGGTGATGTGAACAATGGGCCCACAGTACCGCCCAAGGGTCGACGTTCCTTCGTTGAGGATGACTCCATCGATGCCCGCACTTTCAAGGGTGGTGATGTGAACAATGGGCCCACAGTCCCGCCCAAGGGTCGACGTTACTTCGTTGAGGACGACTCCATCGATGCCCGCACTTTCAAGGGTGGTGATGTGAACAATGGGCCCACAGTACCGCCCAAGGGTCGACGTTACTTCGTTGAGGACGACTCCATCGACGCCCGCGCTACCAAGGGTGGTGATGTGAACAATGGGCCCACAGTACCGCCCAAGGGTCGACGCTACCTTCTGGAAGACGAGACTATCAATGCTCGGGGCATTAACGCCACCAAACCATCGACTAGTAGGGGTCGACGCGAGCTTGCCGAGGACGAGTCTCTCCAAGCTCGGGTTCAACCCTTTGGTCATTCTGACACCACCGTTGGGACCCCAGAAACGCCCAGGACTGCTAGCGCTAAATTCCGTCGAGCGCTTATGGCAGTCGCTTAAAGCGTGTAGTTAATGGATGGTAATTTCAGCGAGCGAGCCAGGTGTGGACGTTGATATTAAGTTAATCTAATTTATACATCCGTAGATCCTATTGTTTATATGGAAGAGAAAGGAAATGCATATAATGGGCCCGATAAGTGGGTAGTCCTTCAAATTGCTGCGGGAAAGTAACGAGCTGTTCACTGCGAGCTCCCCTGAGCATGGGATCAATCGAGTTAAATGATTAATATTCCGCGCTCGTTTTCACCTTCGGTCATGAATTATTTGAAACCTTCATTCATTACCATTACATGCCGCGACTGTCTATAGTACATTATTGTCCTCGACATAAAAACCTTTACAAATATATATTCAGCGAAGCAACTGGCTTTCAGGTTTCTCGTTGGACACTACCGTCAAGACGACGATAGCGAACTAGATACCACACGATAATGGGGTAAATAGCCTGTAAAAGCGATCGAAGGGCCCATCAGATACCCTCGCCACAGAAACATTGAGGAGACCACCTACAGTGCATTGCGTATAAGCCTCCCCCAGCATAGGTGTGAGATAGAATAAAAAATTGAGCTGGACGTCAAGGGTTGCCAAAATGAGGTTGAACGCCTGCGGGCGCCGATTGAGTCATCCGTCTTCAGGTTTCTTAAAGAAGTGTTCGACGCACCTGAAGTATGCAAAATATGGTACCAGATCCTACCAGCAAGTAAAGAATACTCTGTCCGCGAGACTGGCCGCTCCCATGGGTGACGTGAAAGCCATGATAACTCCTAGCAATAAAGCAGATTTAGGTAAGAAGCACTTGTGTATGTTGAAGCGCGAGCATCGTACCTTAGCTTGTCTGCAATAAAGAAAGTCGAAAATGCGTTGCATAGGAGGGACCCCAACCGAGAACAGAAAAGGAGTTTGTTAACGGGGCCTTGGAGGCCGGAGAGATTGGAGATGCGCAGGCCAGTTTGTAGGTTGTGCGTGAGCACCAGGGAGGCGAGGATCAATCCTATTTGTCAATCCGAGTCTAAATTAACGGAAACCCCTCGAGGCTAGGTAGTTTCACTCACCGGAAGTTATTATAAGAAGCGTAAATAATGGAAATATAACTGTGTAGCGACTCTCCGGAAAGAGAAGATACGCTCTCCAAACGACGATAACGTCTCCTATGAGCTCCTAAAATTCCATCAAAACGACAGCCTGCTTATCAGGTGGAGATATAGCTCACAATCAAAGCCCACATCCACGAATTACATTGCACCATGTTAAACCCAAGGATATACAGCTCCTCCTGTGGGTTCGCAAAAATCAAAACCATTCCTTCCACCAGCGTTCTTTTGACGTAGAGGCATCCCCACACACCATTGATCACCGTGTAAACAGTGATGAAGATGAAGTTCAGGTACGAGAGCCCGAGGATAGCCCATGCCGTGGCAGATCTTGTCGCTGATTTTCTGAAGCATTATATATTTTATTTCAGAGAGAGTGCAGCTTTGCGGTTGGAGAGAGGAAAGGGACGAACAGTGTGCGGTGCATTGAGATTATGAAAAGGGGCGCGAAGACACCTATGAAGTTGGAGAAGGAATTAGAACCAGCCGCAGAAATGTATTGACCCCAACGTCGAATGGCATACCATAGATGCAGGTCGACGTAGCACTCCCAACGAAATACCTAATCGTCCTATACCCCGTATTGACGAGCATCTCGCGCTCTTCACTGGTAAACATCAGGACAGAGAACAAGAGGTGTGAGCTTGAACCGTGTGGACACTTGGTGCGCAAGGATTGCAAAAAAAAAATAACTTGGCTAGACTGTACACACTTCAGGCTTCAGGGGAACGCCTCCAGGACGATGAAGATAACGAGCAGGGCCTTGAACTCGAAGCAGAAGCTTTGTCTGGTGTGCATACTTGATATACTTAAAGCGCGCGCTCGCCGGCGCGATCATTCGAATCTGTCTGAATCAGAAGTCAACAACGCCCTGTCATTATTCATTAAGAGATGTGTACGTCGAACCAGCATGGAGCGCCCCAGTGTATGGGAGGATGTACAAAGTGCCTTGAATGTAATGCCAGGAGAGAGGACACCATCGTGACACGGGTTGCACAAGGCGACAGAGGGAGCCTTCAAGGTTATCATCTTCCCAACAACTGACAGCTGAATTTGTGCCGCGGTGGAAAATGTTAGGTAGGTGTGTCGTAATCCGCCAATCACGGACCCCGAGTATCGCGTTCAACAAGCATGCTCGATCTAGAGGCCAGGACGTAAGCGTAAAGACGCGTGGCATAGTGCCGAGACAGACAGAAGTCGCAAGTCGCAATGCAGAAATCCGAACTCCGGGTCTCTTTCTTATGGTGCGCAGCGCAGCAGATGTCAAGATGACTGGATGATATCCAGCAACTCGACATATCGACTCGGACTTCCAAATCACAATGATTGACATAACCATCGACATATCGACATCGCATCGACATCACCATCGACCGAGGACCGACGGCCGACGACTCGGAAAACGAGAGAACGGAACAAGAACACGAACACAGCGCACGGATACGGATACGGATCAAGATTTCGAAGTCACGAAGAATACAAAGAATCACTGAGTGTAAGGTATGTACATACAGAGCGCGCAACATGCAGCATCAACATTGGTCACTACGCTCCACCCACAGCCCACAGCTTAGGCGTTGTTGTTAGGGCAGTCGCGGGAGAGGTGTCTATAGCGGGACCACGAAAGTCAGCATCCACGCTACACAGAAAGAGAAAGAGGGGGAGAGAGTGGGCAACTTACCCGTCCTGGCCGCAGTTGTAGCAAGCACGCTTTTGGGGCTGGGTGCAGTCCTTGCTGATGTGGCCCTACAACGCAATAAGAATACCCAATGAGCCCGGCACAACACCAGTGGAAGAGTGAAAAGACCACGTACAATGCCACCGCAGTTGTAGCACTTGGCACCAGAGGAGCCCTGGTGGCAGTCCCTGGACAAGTGGCCTACGCCGCCGCAGTTGTAGCTATACATACACAACAACAACGTTAGCAACGCGCAGGAAGAGGCGAGTGGGGGAAGCAGGACACGACGCACCAAGTCTTCGAGTTGCTTCCGCCGCCGAACGAGGAGTAGCTGTTGCCACCGGTCGCGGGCTCGGAGCAGTTACGCGCGATGTGGCCGACCTTGCCGCAGCGGTAGCACTCGGCGTTAGAGGCGCTGGAAGTGGTGGTGCTTTCGGTGTTGGGGCACTCGCGGGACTAAGTACATAGGCGAAGCGCGGCGCAACGAGGGAGGGGGGGGGGATCAAAATCAATCAACACGAAGAAGAAAAATTAATCAAATCATCAGCGGGGATACCAAAAGCGAAAACCGAAAAACCGAGACGCACGATATGCCCTTCCTGGCCACAGCGGTAGCAAGTCTTGGCCTTTACTTCCTGTGTGCAGTCGCGCGAGACGTGGCCCTCAGCGCCGCCTAAGTACACCAACACCGAGATCAGATATCAGATTCCGTCGGACCCTGATTGTATGCGTGATAAGAAACTGAAAAGCTAGGACGCACAGTTGTAGCTGTAAACGCAGGGGGGTCAGCACGCCGCATCTCGGATTCGCGATCGCGATAAAAAATGATGGTTACCAGGTGGGGGTGCCGGCCCTGGGGCAGCTGGCAGCTTGGTGGCCGACTAGATGAGTATATGCGCGTTGGGTTGAGGGGAGGAGAGGATCGTTCACGGATTGTGATTGTGTATGCGCATGGGTAGCGGGGGTTCAGAAGATGTATATTGAACAAAACACCAACGTCAACGTCAACGCCCGACACAGATCAGTTCGTGTTCGTTATGCACGGATATTGAAAGCACCATCGACATCGACATCGTCCACGCACGCATTCAACAGGTATTGCAAGGCGTATATTGAGGAATAGGGGAAAGAAAAAAAAGCGGCCCGTCAGCACACCGCACGACACACACATATATGATGATGATGAAGAGGGTAGGGTAAACTAGTCTTTGCAAGAAAAATGGCCGCAACCATCCTCCCTACGCAAACAAGCTGAGAGTAAGAAATTCGAGACACCACGCACAGCCTCCACAGTTGAAACATCCACGGGGACCAGACATGATAATGGGTCTTTTTGGTTGGGGGTTTGAGCTTGGGTACCTTGGGCGGTAAGAAGAAAGAGCTCTGCGCGATGTGAGTATCGTCAACGGGGAAGAAAGACAGGCGTTGCCAAGGATCCGCAACACGCACATGCAACTTTTGTAGTTGAGAGCAAGAGAGACAAAAAAACTATTTCAATTCGAAAAAATTCAATTGCCCCAAATTACGTAACATCATTACAGGTCACGCGTCTCGTCTCCGCAGGATCCACCTCCATTACAACCCCTTCTGCTGCTCCCCTTCGCTCTTAGTGCTATTATTATTACTCTTCTCCTTATCAACCTTCTTCTTTTCCTTTTCCTTCGCCTCCTCAATCTCCGCCCGCCCAATCTGCGACTTATTATCTACAAGCCCGTGCAGCGCAATCACCGCACGCAGCAGCGAGCTCAGGTACACCACGAGCATCTGGTCGTTCGTGCTCGCCACAAAGCTCTGCGTCACCGCAGGGTCGGCGAGGTCCGGCAGGAGGTTCAGCGCGTCCTGCAGGTGGTACACGATCTGGTGGTTCACGGGCATCTTCCCCGCCGCGACGTCCACGAGGTACTTCTGCACGTCGCTCACGCGCGACTGCAGCCCCCGCAGCGACGCGAGCTGCTCGGCGACGCGCGTCGCGAGTGTCGTCGTCGTCGAGTCTTTGATGTCCCGCAGTAGATGCTCGACGCCGATCTCCTCTGCCTCTTCTGCCTCGATGGCCGAGGGGACGTGTAGGAAGGTTTTTCGTGTTTCTGTGCCGTCCTATTATACACGTAGCTTAGCTTGAGTGTTGGGGAAATATAAATAGATACGAGGGAACGCACGTCTTTGATCTCCTCTACTGCAAAGTAAGCGTCGGTGGGGATACCCACCGTGTGTGGTCGCACATCTACGATGACCATCACAGGCCTCGCCACAAACTTCTTGAAAAGCTCATTGATCTCCTGGTCTGACGCCCGTAGCTTTGGGCCCGTATGGTACCACCCGATCATGCGTTCCCGTGCTACGCAACAACACCATCATCCCAAGTCAACTTAAAGGCTCTCCGGACAAAAACTAAAGAAAAGGCGCACCGTTAACCTTCTTAAACATATCATACATCCCCTCGATATAATTATGGTCCAAGAACCACGTCTTGCTGTCCTTCTCGTCCTCCTCGAACGGAATGCCAAACGAGTTGGCGACATTTACCGTCTTGCCATTGTCCTGCCCTAATAAAACACCAATGACACGTTTATGCGACCCCCGCGAGACGGATCGGGCGTGGTGGTCTGTGACGGAGAGTAGTACAAGCGGGTGGACAACTGGAGATTTGGAATTCAGATCCTCAGATTCACATGGGCGTGCTAAGATGGGCGGAGAACGTACTGACGGTCGTTGATGCTAGTGCTGTTAACTGTAAAAATAAATGAGTTCAAATTATTTGGGTCTAGCTGGCGTAGAACGAGCCTGTTCTGTCGTGGTAGCGACCATCGTGAAAGCGGCGCAAATGAGATATAGTAGAGAACGCAGAGAAACGCGAGGAACGCGTATGCTGTTTACCCTTGTTGTCCATCGCCATCTGCTCCCTTTCTCGTGCTGAAAGAAAATCTAATCTAATCTAGATCATCCGGGCAGCACATTCCCCGAAGCGCCGCTGACATGAACTTGGAATTGGAATGCGCATGGCTACCACCACCGCCCTCCCTCGATTCACAAAATCCGTCGTCGTCAAGAAATCTCCGCCACAGAGGACACCTCTGTACCACGATGCAGTCATTGAGGAGAAGCCTATACCTGAACTGAAGCACGGCGAAGTGCTAGTTCGCATGGGGGCCGTAGCGTTCAACCATCGCGATGTGAGTGTACAGCCGTTCTAGTAAACATTTGAGGTGTACTTATAATGGAATTCTTTAATGTATTGATGATTAGGTCTGGATACGGATGGGACAGTACCCCCGCATCGGGTTCGGCGCGGTCTTTGGTGCAGATGGAGCAGGTTCGTGAGTGCACATAGCATCAGTTACATATTACTAACACTCAGCGACATAGGCACTGTCATCGCGGCCCACGATCCGCACGATCCCCTCCTAAACTCGCGTGTATTCCTCACCCCCAGCCGGGGCTGGGACACACACCCCGAAGCCCCGGAATCCAAGTAAGTACAAGTACACAATCCCCGTCTACCTGTCCATTGTCCACATCCCACCACTAACCAACACGTTCACTTGCATCCGTAGCTTCGGAATCCTCGGCGGCGGCGTCTGGCCTCCCCTCGGCACATTCAGCGAATACGTCGTCGTCGAGCGCGCGCACGTCATCCCCTCCCCGCAACACCTCAGCGACGTCGAGGTATCCGCGTGGCCTCTCGCGGGCGTCACGGCATGGCGGTGCGTCCTAGCCCCCCCAACCAACCCGATTCTGAATGTATGTTGTTGAAATGGGATCAATATTTATTTAGAGCAGCTGTGGTGAACGGCCTCGTCCGCGCGGGACAGAACGTCCTCATCACCGGCATCGGCGGCGGCGTCGCGCTCATCGCGATGCAGATCTGCGTCGCTATGGGCGCCTCGGTCTACGTCACCAGCGGGAGCGCCGAGAAGATTAAGAAGGCCATCGCGCTGGGCGCGAAGGGTGGCGTGAACTACAAAGACCGTGCGTGTCTCTATCCCAACGCCAGTGTACGATTCTAAGACGCGTGTATCTGCTTCACCAGACGACTGGCCCGCACAGCTTGGGGCCCTCCTCGGTAACGGCCAGGAGCTGGACCTCGTCGTTGACTCGGCGGGGGGCGACCTCATGGCGCAGGTCGGTAAGATACTTCGGCAGGGTGGGCGTGTGGTGTGTTATGGGATGTACGTTTCCCTTCCTTCCCTACGTTCTAATACAACAACGATCCTCAACAACAATTTGCATTTCTGTCCAACTTAGGACGGCGAACCCCAAGATCACCCTCACGATGCGCGAGGTCCTCAAGAACCAGCGTCTCATCGGTAAGTAGTATTCGCCCTTCCCTGGGTGTACATCCGCCCCATGATTATGCCTTCGCGATTGTCATGCTTATAATACGCTCTCGCTCTTTTGTCTAGGTTCCACAATGGGCTCGCACCAAGACCTCGTAGACGCGACCACCTTCCTGACCGCACACCGCATCGTGCCCCTCGTCTCGCACGTCTTCGAGGGGCTCGATGCAGCCGAGGAGGGATTCGAAACGATGAGGCGCGGGGACCAGTTCGGTAAGATCGTGCTTAGGATAGGCGCGGTGACGGCGAATTTATAAACTGTACAATGTATTAACATGAAAAGGATGGAAAGGAACACGGATTGAAAGTGATCGATTATGGCAAGAGATCTACATTCGATAGGCGCGGCGGTGACGGAGAATTTATAAACTGTACAATTCCCTTGCTTGCAAGCCTGAAGGTTCTTCGTTGGTCATAGCCAATTTTGATGGTACCCGCATTTGCCGACCTACGTCGCAAATTGTCGGGGAAATAGATTTCTAATTCTCATTCGAAGGAGACTAAGTATTGCAGTTAGACCTTTGTTAGGGAGATCTTTGGTAAGTCTACCGATACCTTGATAATGACGATTCCGAAAAAGAAACCAGATATGATCAATATCTCAGATTCTCGAGATGACTAGCTCGAAATATAATATACATGCTTCACCCGAATATTCATCCTCTTCCTCACCGTCCTGGTCGTCATCATGTTTCTTCGAATCCATCCCATTCAACCACACCAACAAGCCCTTCCAAGAGAGAGAGATTTTCCTTGACCCCGTCGCAGAACATTATTTTGAGCCGCTCAAGGGGCAGCTTGGCAATGGTTCGAAGTCGAATGCAATCCGCCAGGCCCTCCGCGATTATCTGAGGGTCAGCTGGTGAACGAGTGTCCATGACATAGTTCAAATCCCACAACAGGATCGTGAGACTGGTCAAAGACCGGAATGCTGGGGTGCTCTGAGTACCAAATGCTGGCTGCTCGACGCGGCGTAATGCGTTCAATGCGGTGGCCTGTTTGCTTGACCCCGAAAGAAGACTCGAGAGGTGTTCAATGAATGGAAGGTTGCCAAGAAGAGTCCAAACATCTGCACTCCAGTTACCACTGATTTCCAATGACCTTAGTTGGTCCAAGCGGAGGGATTGCAAAACAGCGATAGAAAAACACTCTGACTCAGCCCTCAAGAGTCGCAATGAGTCAGGGCCAAGTTCAAGAGTTGCAGACGGTTCCTGCGGTGGCCAGCCTGAGCCGGGTATATGTGGTTCTGTATACTTCGAGCAACGGACACTAGGAGATGGGTACAACTGGAGAGCCAAAATTGTGCCACTGCCAGTTGCTTTGTCCTCTGCCCGTACCAATCTCTGAATAGCTGTGATTGTCGGTGGATCCGATAAAGTTGTCATTGGAGGGACGGTGAACCCAAGGCTGAGGGTGTTGATATTGCCTTTCGGGAATGTCAGATAATCCAAGAGGCAGTCGATGGTAGTAGATAGGCTTGCGCCTCTGATTTCAAGGTGTTTAAGATATTTCATATATACCCGTTCTATGCCAACTGATGGCGGAAAATGGGCGAGTTTGTAATGAACTGATAGGGTTTCAAGGGCAGGCATGCGCGAGAGGAAACGCAAAAGCTGGGCCACTGATGGTTGAAGGTCGATCGATCGGATAAAAGAGATCTTAAACGTCACCAAGTTGTTGGAATGCGCTTCCCGCATTCCAATTTATGGAAAACCCACAGAGTGTCAGATGCCTCAGAGAAGCTGACGCTGTTAAAACTCCGGACGGAAACTCAAATTGGGTGCCAGATTGAAAGGGGTCGAGGAAAACAGATAGATCCAAATCAAGCCGTTTCAGCATCGGGGCAGTGTGTTGACCCAGCAACTGCAATACTTCCTTAATATTGGCCTCGCTGACGTGGATATAATATCCCTGGAATGGCCTGTCTACGTGACGCAAAACGAGAGCCTTGATGCGGGGCAGATGTGAAGTGAGCGCTTGTCGTAAGACATGATACACTGTCGGAGATATGCTCCCGAAAGATATCACTGTCAAAGGCACACTTTTTGAACGTCGCAGCATTTCCAACCCCCACTGACATGTCTGGGAAGAGACGAGGATTGTGGACCATAAGCCTGGAGTGGAGAGTGCTACTTCGCGCCAGTGGGAGCAAACATGCGAGGCTGCCTTGATCCAAAAAATGATTACGAGTGAGTTTGAAAACCTAGTTGGAAAAGCCCTAGCCTCCTCAACGAGGTCGCTGAAAATGCGAGCAAGTATCTCTGGGGGTATTTGACAGGTGGCAGTGAGCGCATTTTGGCGCCTTTTAGCTTCGATCTGCTCCTGGATATACTTTTGGTTTTGGGCTATGGTTCTTGTTTCTCCCATTCCATTGAAGTGACCCTCGAGCTTTAAAGCCACATAAGAATCTACAAAATAGATTGAATGTTGATCCCAGTGATGAACATGTTTTGGACTGCATACTCATTTTCTCCTGATAGACTTTGTAGTACTAACACGCTGTAAGTGAATTGTTTAGAACCGCTGAAGATATGTACACACTGTTTCAGAATTGCTGTGTCTTGAATTCACAGCACGTTGAGGGTATCCCTGGGTAGCTAATTTTGATGATACTTATTGGCGTTGGCCGACTTACGTGTACCATCGGCGGTGCAAACAAGTCCATCTACCCACAGCCGCGACACCCAGATGAGATCCACCCTCTGTTCAAACAATTTATTCAGGCATTACACGGGGAGCTCCAGGTGGAGAG
>JABAJV010008766.1:0-19699 GCA_018854895.1 Tricholoma furcatifolium | reverse complement strand
TCTTGAACATTGTGCAAAGTTCTTCCTTGCGAGCTTAGTCGAACCAAATCGGATTACGTGAGAAGAGGAGCTCGAGCATAAGGATGATGGGATTCGCGCGCGTACGATAATACATTGCAGGGAACGTCTGCTATCGGCGAGTCTTGCAACTTGAACACGCACCGTCAAACTGCTCATCTGATGGCATCCTAATGTGAGCAATCATCCAGGATATAATTGATTGACAAATCGATACATGGGCTATGGGGTTCAAGACTAAGAGCCAAAGCTTTACAAAGTTTCACAATGAAAGTAGTGCACACAAGTTAAAACAATGATCACGACTCTTACGACAGTCAATCTCTTGAATGAAACACCAACTTCCTCAACACTAAGTAAGATGGGAGTAACCTGTTAATAACATGTCGCGAGATGACGAAGCCTCAATCTTAGGTCTTATGAAAAAGCTACAACACAGCATATATGATTGAGTCCATGTTCTCTAATTTACGCGTCTATTCAAGTACCGTTGTTAACGTTTCCACCATTGCCACCAGTGCCGCCGCCGCCGCCATTACCAGCGTTGCCAGTGTTGATTCCATTGCCACCATTGACATTGCCACCGTTGCCGCCAGCTCCTCCACCGCCGCCGTTTCCAGCGTTTCCAGTGTTGATGGGAGGGATGATTCCACCAGTGCGACCACCGTTGTTGACATTTCCACCGTTACCTCCGGTCCCACCACCGCCACCGTTACCAGCATTGCCGGTGTTGATTCCATTGCCGCCATTTACATTGCCGCCGTTACCACCAGTTCCACCGCCTCCACCGTTTCCAGCGTTTCCAGTGTTGATGGGTCCGATGGGAGGCAGGATGGGAGGGCGGATGGGGGGAGGGGGACGGATGGGAGGGGGACGGATGGGAGGGGGACGGATGGGAGGGGGACGGATGGGTGGGGGGCGGATGGGAGGGGGAGAGGGAGGGGGAGGATGAATGGGAATGGGAAGGGGGATGATCGGGATGCTCACTGGAGGGCGATTATTAACGTTTCCGCCATTACCACCATTGCCACCTGTGCCACCGTTGCCCGCATTGCCAGTGTTGATTCCACCATTACCATTCACATTGCCTCCGTTCCCACCCGTTCCACCGCCACCACCGTTTCCGGCGTTGCCAGTGTTGACTGGGATAGGAAGGATAACTGGGTTCCCAATCTGTCTCTATAGTATAATAGTATAATGTTAGTATGTATGAAGCTAACAGAGAAGTGCAGCACTTACAGCCTCGATATCACCGACCGGGGCAGCAGAAACGAGCGAAGCACTGGCGATGACCGCAGTGAGAGTGAAAATAGAGAATTTCATGGTATCTTCGTGAACGAGGTGCCAGCCCTCAATTTTGCATCATTTTATATGTCAAGCAGAAAGAGGGGTCGACCTAGGTTTGGCTGGCAAGACATGTTCCCACCAGGGATAGAGTCACCGTTTTGCAGAGTCGAAAAGCACATGCCTTGCATAGCAGGGTATAGGTTCACCGTGTCTAGGGAGAGAAAACGACAAATGAGTGTCATACTCTGCTTTCGAACAGGTGTTAGACACTCCTTTCCACTGGCAGCCCAGTGCATTTTCCAAACGTCAGGTTCCAAGTCCTAGAAACCAAGGAGCATTTCACCAGCCTCTCAAACACAGAGAGAAATCGGAAATAAGATGCCTCGAGAACAAGAAAGTAATGAAATGAAAAACGAGTCGGTTCTGGGTTTCCCAGAGGATATTGTGTACCAGAACCTCTCATGCATCTGTGCACATGAACCTCCTAGTACTTGATCATTTGTCGATCCTCGCCCGATGCGTTACGAAGCCCAGAGGAGAGTCATGCCCCAAACCCCCATATCGGAGACAGTCTGTCTGAAAATCCCATGTCATAAGCGGAACTGGCAACAGAGGGAAAAGGAGTGTCCAAGGCTCATGCCAAACACAACCTTTGTCCGTCATTATGCCGTTGCAAGTGAGTTGCTGCAGTGCGTCAACCATTGCATAATCATAGTGCAGCGATTTTTTTCCACCACCAACCTGATGGGGACGGAGACTCAATCGGAGTTAGTACACGGCGTTTTCCCGCTTTTTAGTTGTGCTGCACGGATGAATGGGATGATTGGAGGAAAGCCAACGAAAGCTAGGAACAAGATGACGATTGATGCTATCTAATAAATATTTATGACGAAGACTCCTGTAATAATCCTATAGTATCTCGAATGCGGCGAGCCATTATTTCAATGTAGGCACGGGTTTGGCCAAGCGGTTCTTCACCCTAAATAAAGAACGACAAGTGAGTAGTAGCACCGCCGAATCAAAAGTTGCACCTACGTTTTGGAAATCAAGCGCTTCCAATTTGCTCAATGCCGGTCCAAGACGTCGCCCAACCTCTGTCTTGAAGGTCTCTGGGTCTGGTGACGCTAAGAAACGCATTGTTGCATTCATGGTGTCCTGAGGTCTAGAACCGCTAATGAGAGACGACAATGAGAGTGACGAGGAAGGCGCCGGAAGGGCAGCAGCAGGTGAAGCATAATGCTGTATGTGCCGCCAGAGAAGCAGTAGAAGCATTTCAGCAGTGTCTATTGAAAGGCGTAAATGGTGCATTCAAAAGTGTCAAGGCTTATGATTTACCAAATAAGACTCGTGCTTCCCTTCTTGCTATTCTTTGAACGTTTTCCAGCTCTTCGCAAATCAACTGGCGTTTCTGTCCAACATCCAGGTCTCGTAACAAGGAGGCGTGTATGTCCGTAATGACCTGTTATGGTTATGGGGTTAAAAGCGAAAAATCAGAATGAAATGCTTGGGCTAACGTCTGTGAGATGGTCAACTGCAATATGATCACGGGCAGCAAGTTCGGCGCCCAGGTCCGCAATTTGTTTGAGGGTTTGAGCGAGGTCCGAAGAGAGAGTATTGAGCGCACTAAGTGCATCACCAACGGTAGGAATCGTAGCTGGAGTAGCATCAGCGGCGCATCCTAACAGACGAAGTAAGGATACAACTCTTACCAAGAAATTGGGACGGTGCCTGTTCATTGCGCTGCGTTTGAGCCGAAATCGGAGAAAGAACAAGTGTAGTCTCGGGTTCTGAATGTGTTTTGTTTGATTACTGGCTTACTGGGTTTGAGAAAAGAAGACATCCCATACCTGTGAAGTCACTGGCCGCCCCGATGTACATGATGATGCTTTTCCTCAAAAACTGTTCTCTCTGCCGGATCTTTGCATCGAATTTTGTTCGAGCCCCATATCCTAAGGGAAACATTAGGGTATCTGAATTCTCATCTTGATAATCGACGCACCGAATGCAGCTTCTTTTTCCCATTGTACTTCGGCATCTGACTGGGAAACAATGTGCGCAAAACACTTCCCGCTGCTGAGGCATCGCGCTGCAAGGCTCAGGATAGCAGCGTGGATAGATCCGAAGCCAGAATTGCTGGACAGCTTAGAGAGACTATCAGTGACGGATGACGAGAGCCGTGGCGAGCTCACTGTACCATTTCAGTTTTCGGGACGATCGGAAGGACAGCAGCGCAGAGTGTGATAATCAAGTGGAGTTCATCCAGGAATGCTAGCGGTACATAATCGGCGTCGTTTTTGAGGAGAATTGTCAATGTCGCGCTATGACTCATGAGGAGATCCAGAGCCTAGAATGTAGAGTTAGTTGAATGTTGTGATTGTTGTTAAAAAGGGTACCTGATTCACAATGGTACCATGCTTATGTCCCAAGGTCGCAAGCATACCATTGACAAGCTGAAGCGCGGGCATAAGAAGCTGGTGGTATCGTTGTATCGCAGACGGTAGGAAAGAGTCTTGATCTATCAAGGCCGTATGTCACCAAACAGTAGACTCAAGATTGGTAACGCTTACACACCTATGAAAGACTGGTCTGCCTCTGGCCGTGCATCAAGAAAATCGCATTGAGTCAGAACAGGTACTACCTGGGCTTCGAGAAGACGCTCAGCTCCCGCACGTGTCTGTGTCATTCGTATGAAGAATGACATCTTTGTTTCGTAGACATAAAGAGGGTTCAAATCGTCTGTGAAAAAAGATCAGTCGAGATTCAGATCATCGAAACGGGGAATATTACCTGGATCAGGCTTCAAAACGGATAGCAAGCGCGCGTCGGACTCCTTCAACCCACGCACGAGATTGACCAATATGCCATGTTTATTTAGCGACGCAGAAACCAGATGATGCTTCTCGGCTCCCGAGAGTTCAACAAGAGCATCTAGCAGCATAAAGGCCACGGTTTTCCATACTTCCGTTCCGTCAATTGCATCTCGAGAGACCGTCGCAATCAAGCGTTCCATGTGACCCTTCAATACGTCCAAACTTCCCGTTTGTAATGCACCGGAGCCCTGGGAAGTTGAGACGCGGTCAAGGGAAACATAAGACCGGCTGTCGTCGAGGAAATCATCACGTATCATGGACGAGTTTAAGGAAAATGAAAGGTTCTGACCGCCTGTTAGAGCGACAGGGCGTTCACGGCTGGAAGGTGCTATAAGGTGCACATAGTTGATGAGAGCGGCATAAAGGTTGCCTCGGACGAGCTCCACGCGATTATTTTCAGTGATTGATTCAAGGATGCTCCTAAGGATGGCGAACAGGCGCTCCGCAGGTAATGAACCAGAGTCGGCGTTACCCCCCGCTGATTGTGCGATGAGTTGCTGGCGTCGGTCTTCGCGCAATTTGGTGATAGCTGAGAGAGCGGCCTCGGAGAGCAATATCGCTGTGGATTCACCAATATCCGGAGATCGAATCGCAGTCGGAAGGACATGTAGGAGATCAAAGAGCATATTTTCCCGCCGCTCATGGGGCAAACGTTCGAAGCACTTCGTCAAAGTCAGGTCCAACAGTCGTCTCCAAGCCTCGTAGCCTTTGGCAACAGAGTGTGCAATCTGTCGACGGTGGTTTTCAATTACGCAGCTTTCCATGATGTATGCAGCCTCGCGTTGAAGTTGCTCCGCATGAGCAACTGTAACGATACTGCCCTGTGCGTGAAATGTACGTTTGGCCACAGTAAGAAGCGAGAGAAGAGCAGATCTGTCGATGATTTCACACCCAAACGCATTGGTACGCACGCTCGAGTGGATATTGAGTTGCCCAAGGAATTGGAGATTAAGAGCCTCGACATTTAAACTGTCTTCCCAATCGAACATCAACGATTGTAAAAATTCGATGATGCGCATGTGGGACTGCCCGATTTCCCGGAACTGGTGATAAGGTTCGTCTTCAGGATCCATGTCGGAAGGATTCCCAAACAAGATTTCCAGCAATTCGGAGACACCTTTCAGATGTCCTTTGTTCGTTAAAATGTGGAGGTCGAGCGCAGCGAGGTCAAAGATGCAGGAGCGCAAACGCAGGAAAGAGCTGAACGACGACGTAGTGGTGATAATGCGAGCACCATCATTGTACTGAACTTGGATATAAGGTTCTTGAGTCGTCTGCGGAACTTGAGACGGAATGCTGGCAAGCTGGCGCGCGAAGAAGTCCTCTCGTGTCCGGAGGTACCTCGTAGTGAATTCGGAGGTCCGTGGATGGGTACAAAGGTTATATACGATGCGGTAGCATCTTTCTGCCAACTCTGGTAAGCTGACAAATAGTGGCACAGAATAATCCTGAGCTCGCTCCTTGCCCTTCCCCTTGATACGCGGAACGCCTGCATTGACCAAATCGAGGAGAACATGGATACTCGTCCGACGCGCACCGAGAGCGTGAGGATCCTGAATCTGTTGCTCGTTCTTTGCAGCGCCAAAAAGGAGGAAATGAGATACATTAGGGTATGCACAGCTGGGCTCCGTCTCCTGTATCAAAAAGTCGAGCGCCGCAAGTCTAATGCCTTGCGAAAGATCCGGGACCTCCTCTACATCTGGCGCTCCAGCTCCGGTGACTTCATCAACTGATGCTTCGGCTCTTGCGACGTCTTCGAAGGACTCCGCGCTGAGTGCGTCAACAAAGCCTGCTAATATTCTCTCGGAGTCACTGCTTCGATCAATCAACATCGCAAGGCTGGGTGAAGGTATCGTTGAGGAAAGTGAGGAAAGGATCTGGATGGATAGTAAGACGATTTCTGAATAGTTCGGGAAGGTGATATATGCTGCAAGGGCTGGGATATATTGAGAGCCGAACGTCAACTCCTGGTCGAATTTGTTGTAGTATGAACGCGGGTGAGTCGGTCCAACAATAGGTGCGCTGTCGACTTCTGTCAGAATGGGAACCAGGACGTCGAGGAAAATGTCCTGAATTTCCAGCACGCGCTGCACGATCCGAAGGACGCGAGTGATGGTCGAACGGAAAAATGGCTCTTCGTCTGCGAAGTCTCCCTCAAAGCCTTTGATGCCCTCGACGATGTAAGACAGTATGCGGGCTTGCAGCGGTGTCCGAGTAAGCAGGCGCTTCATCACGTCGTAGCCGGGATGAACCAGTAAAGGAACAAGGGTCTCGTTTGTCATACTCTGGGGGTTATTGACTAATGATTCCAAATCGAAGCTGGCCAGCGCTCGCTCAATGTAGGACAGACAGAGATCGTTAATCTGCCAACGATTAGACGGGACGGAGTATTCCCGGTTGGGTATGTTCTCGAAGACATTGTCGATGACGAAGGCAGTAAATGGACCGATACCGGGTAAACGATAAGGTTGTCCCAAATTCTCGGGAATCGTGTTAATGGGCTGCGTCTCCATTAGCCGATCTTTCAGAGGAACCCTTTTGGGAGTGTGGATGAGAGTGCTAAGAAGCTTCAAGAAGGGTATAGTCGATGGGTACTGTCTGTGTACCGCTTCGATCTTCTCCAGTTCTGCCTCTATACCTTTCGTAGGCATCGTAGCTCCAAAAAGCCCATTTTGTGCGGTACGAACGTTGATGACTTCGAACCTCTCCATGAGCGTCCATACTGCTTTGCAAATCTCGACACCGTTAGCCCCAGCCCCAGGCTCGCAGAAGGCGGAGAGTGTGTGGAACACCGCGCCTTTCAGTTCCAAGGGGATGCCGATAGGGATGAGCGACACAAGAGTTGGGATGGCGCGGAACTGTGCGTGTCCTGATACGGCAATGCGCACCGCAACAGAATAAGTTACGACTGTGGATAGCAAGTTGAGGAACGATTGCGCGTAGATACCCTCCTTCGGGCTTATTGTGGCTTCCTGTGCAGGAGGCGCACGGCTGGTTGCCAAACTATGACCTAGCGTCGACCCAAATCCAAGGCGATGTTGGTCCTGATGTTGTTGCTGGGGGGGTCTGACGTTGGCAGCATTCGTGACCCAGGTGTCTAATCTGTCAAAAATGCCTTTCCATGAAACAGACGTCGCCATGGAAGAGGACGGCAACGTGCTTCCTGGAACCACCTCTCCAGTCGCGCGAGCCATGAAGTTATACGCGAGCTCGCTGCACTGTTGACCCTTTGCAAGTCCGCTTATCATATCATACAGCGCTGTCAACATCGTAATATCGTTACCGGCCGACCAAACTGCCCATTGAAGGAAAGAAGGTAGTCGTCCAGCGGTACTCTCGATATATTCCAAATAAGTTTGCGTCATGTCGGGTTGAGGTCCTGAACCCCAAAACTGGAGTGCGCGTTCGGCGGGAAGGGAAGTGTATAGGAGGCCGATGAAGGAGTAAAGGATAGCGATGTCGTTGCGAGGCGTTTGCACATCGAGTTGCGTTGGTGCAACACTGGCGGCAAATCTTCGGTCAGTACGGGCGTTGGCAAGATCCTCTTGCTTTGCCTTGATTTTGCGAATTTCAGAGGAAGCGTGAGTAATAAGGAGGCGGACAAGGCCTTCAAAGGCGTCCAAAACAAAGGGCTTGAAGTCGTCGGCGGGTACAGAACGATGGTCTGTTTGGTCGGCGCTGAGAGAAAGAGTGTTGACAAGGGATGTGAATGAGATCGCCCCGCGCTTGCCTTGCAGTTGTAAAACAGCAAGCGCAAGGTATCGAAATGCGTCACCTTCGACGGCATTCTTGATCTGGGCCTCTAATTCTTCGGTGCTGAATCCAGAGCGACTTTCCAAAGTATGGTCACGGTGTCTTGCTTCCGTTTGGCATAAAGTCCATTTCAGCAGGATTACTGACTTCAAGCCGGAATCCTTCCACATCTGTGTTGAGGAAGGGCCTAGAATCTTGCTCATGTGGTCAATCAGAACACTGCTCGTAACAGTGTTGCTGCGACGCGTCCATTCCGCCGAGTTTGGATCCACGGAGTCGAGAGCATTGAGTACGGAGGTGAGGAGGTAGAAGGACATAGGATGATTTGAATTCCGAGCCAACCAATCAACAGTGACGTTGATTTCGTTTGGCGAAAGGACGCCTATTCGAGCCAACCCGGCGAATGCACTGGCAAGCGTGCGGCGCTCGTACTTCAAGGACTCGTAACGAGAATTTAGGAGGTCAGATCCCAGTGTCGTAACACTCCCTAAGGAATATGAATGATAGAAATAACGGCAGAAAAAGAGTACACACCTGGTTGCCCTGTAGAAGTGACCGTTGAGCTACCTGCAGACTTCCTCGCATTATCCGCCTTCAAAAGAACTGCGTCCAAACCATCTATTTCTTGCAAGATCCTGGTCGACCACGGCTGGCCGCCATGTTTGGTACCGTACACGAGCTGGTTCAGAACGAATTCGGAGAGATTGGTAATGACAGGAGATGCATTTGGTGTTTCGGCCGCTCGAACACTTTGGATCAGAAGGTCAACACAGTCGACAAGGTCCCGTCGTCGTTGATGAAAGTGCGCAATAGAAACTTCAAGGCAATTAAGGGTGTCGATGTTGGGGTTTTCGGACATGACGTTGTATAAAACTTCTGCCACGTATCGTTCTGAGCATTCTAGCTGCTGAGAGAGAAAGATGCTCTGTCGCGCAAAATCCGCGTTTACTGCAACTTGTTTGCCGTTTATCGTCGTTCTCCCTGTCCAAATCTCAGTTACAATACACCAAAATTTGTTAAGAGCGCACCAGACTCAATTTCCTTCTGTTCTGCAGCATTTCTTGGCCCGACTTCCAGAAGTCGCAGCAGACGTGGTTTTTGAACCATCAATTCGTCAAAAAGTTCTTGTTCGCCATTGTCAAGCAGCCCGCTGTCAAGTACTCGGATTAAAAGCTCCCTGAGCCTCGATATTGACTCCATGGCCGTTGATACGTTTCGTCCGAGGAAATTAGACCAAGGAGCCCGGGAGGATTTTGACGAGAAGACGCGTGCAAGTTGGAAGCGCGTAAACAAAAACAAAGTCGCGGCAAGACTCTTTTGAATTCTCACATACGACTTCATCGGCAGCAAACTACATTACAGAAAACAGGGTTGCAGATATGTATGTTACAGTTGTAAGTATTGGTATCACTACGAGATGCTATTCAAAAAGCAGTCTAGATTGAGTTATTTAGTTTTGAGGGCTTTAAGATACTCCTGCACAACAGCAGGCGAGTCCTGCAACAAATGAGCTTCTGGTTCCCAGGTATCATCCTTTTCCGTGTACCCATACCACGAAACCTTGTATTCTCGTCCATTAGGACCCTGGCGATGGGTCTTGATGCGACTGATGATATAGCGCCCATCCTTGACAGGGCGTGGCCCAGGCCAAATACGTTGTACTCGCCTCTCGGGGTCGGCCCAGGCCTGGGGCAGCACCAGTGGAGGACATGTGTCGGAAATGGGATGGAAAAGGTTCCGCATCTCGGTTCTCCGACCTTTTATCTCTGGGTGGGCTTTGCGGGAGTACTTGTCGACCTCGCACAGAGTATGTTCGATATCGGCGAGGTCCATAGGAAGGCGTTTCGGGCCGAGGCCAGAGAACTCAATGCCTAATCGCTTGAATTGAGCGTCTTGGTTCTCAGCGAGCCATCGGATGAGGTCCTCTAGGATATCCGGGTTGGCCTGCTTCGCATCCCTCATTTTCTGTGCGCCAAACATCTTTTCCAGCCCTGAAGCCGCGCCAAGCCCAGCAATGACGAAGTCCATGCCAGAGAATGGCAGGAGTTTCGTGTAGGAAAGCCCGAGAATTAGTTGAAACGTGGAGAATTCGCCCATACTCGGGAATGATAAGAGGTAGTCGTAGACCTCAGCCAAGTACTTCGCGCTCTTGAATCGGGCAGGGAGATTTGCTTGCATAAGAATTTCTAGGAGGCAAAGATGGTTGACGTGCGCCTCTTTGAACTCGAACTTTGGTGCGGGCTTCTGGAAGGAAGAAGTATAAAGCGCCATGCCGTCTTCCTTGGCCTCGCTGAGAACTCTATTATAGTCCTCACGTCTATAACGCGCCCACGTCAATGGTCCTAGTTTTTCATCGAGTAGCTCCCAGGTGCTCTGCCTCATGAAGGTGTTGAAGAGTATTACGCGAAATGCGACCTCTTGAGATTTCTGTGAACCCTTTTCGATGACCTCGCGAATCAGATACTGGGAGTGTCGGTCGGCGACGCGATACGTGTTACAAAATGCATACTTTTGGAAAGTGGGATTGTCGGACCATCTAGATAGGGAAGAATTTAGTATATGACGCTACACGTACAAGATGCAAGTTGGCTTACGGCTGAGGCATCCCCGCGCGTCGTCGATCGTCAATTGCCTTCCTCTCGGCTGCAAATCGCCAAAATGTGTCGAAAACTACTGTCGGTCTGAAAGTGAGGCCTTTGATTATAATGGGGCTCGCGGTACATTTGTGCTTTCTCTGCTTTTCACTGATTGGTGATGGTCGACAGGGGGGACATGACAAGGATATGGGTTTGGACTTTGTCACCAGCTCTACTTCAAAATCCTCAACGTCAGTAAGGGGTGATTCGAAAAGTTTCCGTGTCGCGGAAGAAAATCCAGGCTGACGTCGGGGGGGGCATAGGGAAGAAATGTCTGACGCGTCGGTACGAATTGGAGGCATGATTTTTCGAATGAACGACCGCGTCTGAAGATGAAAAAAGTCCCTAAAAGATAAAAAGAAATGTTTGACGCGTCAGTAGCGTCCGTTGAAAAAACGCTTACCAGAAATGAGGGAACAAAGGCCAAGAAACGGGTCTAACCCTTCGTGGCAGCCCTGACTATTCTCACGGCACCTCTCCGTTTGCAATCATCATGGCTCACCGCACATCGTCTGGATAATGGAACCTCTCAACTCAACTCCCTCAACGCACCTTCGACGCTACGGCTTTTATGGCGCAGAATGTCCATATCTCCTTACTGCCATCAATGTCTGATTTCAGACGCCATTTTTGGGACGTGTCAATTTTGTCAGGTTGCTAGGCCCTGAAGTCACCTTGGAGGTTTCGTTCCCTGGCCGGAGAAAATTCACCGCATAAGTGATTCCAGCGTCAGACGCGCTCCTGCCCTAGACTGTGAAGCTTCTGGACTTACTTGTTATTTTGGCTGGTCCACTGAAAATCCGAACATCAAGGGCGTCGCACATTGAAGGCACAGAATGTTTCCTGTCACTGTTTGAACCAAACGGCTTCTTCCAGACATATCTGTTGCGCTGGTGCTGCCCTGATAGATGCGGGCCATACTGTGCTGTTCCACTCAGATCCCTTTCCCCCACCGACCTTGTGCTGAGATTAAGTGTATCGGTATGGTGGCGCGTACAATGCCGTATTTTTGGACCTGGAATGACATCGTATACGGTAACAACCATTTGTACGCGATACCGCGCATCACAGTGAAGTATCAACCTACCTGGGCCTTAACAGGCGATGTAGACGAGCCCCTTTGGTCCAAGGGGAACAAAAATCCGGATAAAGATTCACAGCTTACCTTCCTCGATGTGATGCGAATTGAATATACCAGGGGACGACCAACGGAATCCCAAGGAATCCAAGTCGTGAGTAGGTAACTGGTACCTTTTCAAATTCAAATCCAAGGCATGTTATTTGTGAAATCTGTGAAATCAGTGGCACACTTCTGTGATACTTGTGACACGATTTCTTGACGAGGTCAATCAAAGAATATTTGTGGACGGCGGAACCCAATAACTGGAGCTTAGGGTGTAGTGTCTGGTGTGTTCTTGACAGTCCTTGAAAATGCGTGGTTCTGACTTGGTCAGGGCTTATCGGATGATTGACATGCATGGGACAAAAGATGTTGTTCTTGATTGTGCGAGAGACTTTTTTGATTGACCTTTATTTTGACCGGTGAGTTTTTTCAATAATGGGTTTGTGAGAATGGTAGGGTTCTAAGTAGTGCATGTGGCACACAAAAAATATGTAAACATGCAGGTAGTTATGCAATGGGGGTCCAATAAATGATAGAAATATAGGATCTATCATTTGGAAAATAAAGCGCGTGACAAGTCCTTCATGACCATGCCATAAATTGTATGTCTGCATAGCTAGAAACATTCAAAATAAATATATCATGTGGCGGAGTCAAATCCCTCAGATCGGCCCGGAGTCGTTGAAGCTGCTTTGAACCTAACAGTTACAAACCAACTCTCGTGATCGCTTCAAAAGTTGCGCTCAAGTACTCACTAGCACTCCTGGCCTTGACGCGTCTCCTCAATACCTGGTTGGCAACCAACACATTATATCAGGTCCATCATATACCGCTAGGAACTCTATACACGGATCAGGTCATAGCATTTGATCTCACTGTTGTTTGAGATTCTCATTTCAACGGTACTGGTTTAATGTCACACGCATCTACAGTCGATTGACTGCTTCATTCACGCTCTTTAGATTTTGCAAAGACTCGTGGCGATTTTTTGCAGTCTCATATCTCGTTTGTGAAGATTTAACGTTCAAAACTTCTTCAAAGCCGCGGGTGCAATCTGCTCCAGGGCGTTAGCGCGACGACATGTCTACAACAGTAACGACAACAGAAGTAATCAGCTCTGCGAATGAATTACTTGCTTCACACAATTCCTTGATAGCCCGAGTACGGACGTCCCAATTGAACCATCGGAGACAATTGCAACAGCTCCATCTGCCTCCACAGGAACTTTTGAGCCTCCCTTTGATACCTTCACACCCACCATCGCCGATATCAGACAGTTCACGTCCGTCTACACCGGAAAATACACCGCAAGAGATTGACCGTCCAGACTTACCGCCTGCTAAGCGCGCAAGACTGGCGCGATATGCGAATTATGTGCCAGAAGAAGAAACTATCCGAAATGATTATTCTCAACGATATGTGGACTCCGGTGAATGGCCCCAGAATTGGGTTCTGGGTGCTGAACCAGAGCATCGTTTTGAGGAGTAAGTACGATGGGAATGCTTTCTCAATTGTATTAATGGTGTTTCGTTCTAAGGTACCCTAAACAGCAACGCCTTTTAAACTTGAAGAAGGCATCCGTTGCTAGCACCTCCCTTCCGCCTTATTATCTCCCATACTCAGAACTCGTCTCTCTGCAACCATGTAAATTCGACGTGATCATTCTCGACCCACCGTTTTCCTCCTCATTCACCTGGGACCATCTCCAGGAACTTCCGATACCCACTCTTGCCAGTGATCCTAGTTTCGTTTTCTTGTGGGTAGGCAGTGGGGCTGGCGATGGTCTTGAGAGGGGAAGAGAGGTGCTCGCGAAGTGGGGTTATAGGCGGTGTGAGGATGTTGTGTGGGTTAAAACGAACAAGACGAGCAATTTGGGCCCTGGGGTAGGCTGCTTTCTGAACGTTCCTATTTTCCCTTTCTCAAGTTTTTTGTCTAGACCGATCCTCCAACTACATCCCTCTTTACTCGAACCAAGCAACATTGTCTGATTGGAATTCGAGGAACCGTTCGCCGGTCGACCGATAGCTGGTTCGTCCACTGTAACGTTGGTCCGTCATAGGATTTTCTCCGTGACTACGTTTTGCTAATTATATTCTAATAGACACGGATGTGATTTTTTGGCAAGGGGATCCGGCAGATCCAACAAGGAAACCCCCAGAGATGTATACTCTCGTTGAAAACTTTTGTTTGGGGCTCCGTCGCCTAGAGATTTTCGGCCGACCGTCATCTCTTCGGCGTGGTTGGGTGACCGTAATGGCAGAAGGGCAATATGAGCGCCTGCCCACGGGCGGGGATGCACGGGGCACCATCCATGTAGAAGGAGAGGAAGGTGGTCTTGCGACCAAATGGGATCGCGAACTTTGGGAGGCCGCAATCAAAGAGCGAACCGTCGGGGGTAAAGCCGTTGTCCCGATGACTCCAGAAATCGACGCTCTTCGTCCAAAATCTCCATTCCGTCCGGGACAACAGGCGAATGCGAATCCACAGCAACAGCTAGTTAATGGACCACGATTCACCAATGGCAATAATCGCATGGGCTTCACTGGAGGCGCGTCATCCACTGGTGGGCAGATGATGGGCCAAAATCAAATGCTAGTGCAGCCTATGATGGGTATGGGTGTCCCTGCAATGGGCATGGGAATGGGTGGAGGTGGTGTTGGTGACATGATAGGCGGGTGGAATCCTATGATGGGTGGCATGGGTGGCATGGGTGTCACGGGCATGGGTGGCATGGGCATGGGTAACATGGGGCGGATGAACGTTAATGCTGGGATGGGGCGTATGGGGATGCCTATGATGGGCCATATGGGCATGGGTGCAGGTAATTTCGATGCGAGCGGAGGTGTCTTCAACGCGGGAATGAATGGTACTGGAATGGGATGGAGTGACCAAGGAAACATGGCTGTCGATGGCTGGGACAATGACGGGATGATGAATGTTGGCGTCGGAACAATGGGGAATGCGATGGGAATAAACCCAATGAATATGGCTGGTGGTGGCATGGGAATGGGTCAGTGGGGCTCGGGTGGAGGCTTCTAACAATTCTGTCGGACTACAGGGTCACCGTATGTATATATTGCTTTCGGGTAATTGTATCCTCAAGTCTCGCCTTGTATTAATAGAAGACCTAGCTGTACTACTAGATATTAAAATGTATTTCGTGTTTAACTGGAACCAAAATACAAACTAAAGAGCTCTAAATATAACCCCAAATTCCATTGGCATAAAAAGACGTGCGTATTGGTTTACAGGCCATTGCATGTATTTCGTAGAGTCTCTAGAGGCTAGAGCGTGCATGGTGCCCTGATTTGATCTCGCTTGCAGCTTGATCAACCTTACGTAACACATTTTTTTGGAATCCTCCTCGAACGCGCGACAAACTCAAGTACTTTGGTATACGACATGGGCAAAAAGGCTTCCAAGCAGACAAAAAAGTTCGCGGCGAGCGGACAGCTCAAAAAAGTCATACAGGCGCGCCATAAACACCAGCAGATCCGCAAAAGGACGCAGGGAAAACGATCAACGAGGGATACAAAGCGACCAGAACCAGAGGATGTTGACATCGAGGAAGAGGATGACGAAATAGAGGCACCTGTGGCTACTAAGGCAAAGAAAAGGTGCATAGCATATAGCCTTGGTGAGAGCTGAAGCTGATGAATATTTTAGTAAGAAGGGAATGTCCGTGGACGAACTTCTAGATGCTAAATTTATGGACGACTCTGACGCTGACAGCGGAGATGAGGATGCTGAGGTATGCCTTTTCATGAATCATCATCTTCGTAATAATCTTAGACTTTTGACAGGACATGGCCGAGGACGAATCCAACGATGAAGACGAAGACGAAGACGACTTCGACGACGACGCTTCATTTGCCTCGGTAGATGACCTCGAAGGTAAGCAAAATATCCGCCATTTTCCGCGGAACGTAACCATACCATAATCCTTCACAGACGATGGGAAAGCACATCTTATGGAGCTATCGAAACTCGCTGAAAAGGACCCAGAATTTTACAAATATTTGCAAGAAAATGACAAGGAGTTATTGGACTTCAACCTTGGCGAAAATGCTGAAATGGACTCTGACGAAGAGGATGCAGAGGTCGAAGGCGGCGATGAAGACGTCGACATGGAAAATGAGAAGACGCCAGTGTTGACAGCAGCCCATTTGAGGAGATGGCAAAAGGCGCTTCTTGAGGTGAGTTTCTTGTGCCCTTTATTCCTGGATACGATGTTCACAATTTTCTGTATAGCAACGATCTTTGAGGGCCTTGCGGAAATTGTTAATTGCTTTCCGAGCTGCTGCTCGTCTCAACGAAGATGATCAAGTGCTCGCGTGGAGTATCGACAGCCCCTCAGGTAAGTCCGATTTCTTGGCCCTCTTTGGCGGTGTTGCTGAGCTGCCGAATAGTCTATAACAAGTTGGTTACAACCACCTTGAAATACACACCTGTTGTACTTGAACACCACGTTCCCTATAAAACGTTGGCGAATGGAAAGTTGTATGTATCAAATTCTTTTACCTTTGATTCTCCAAAAATCTTATTCTTGTTCTTTAGTAAACCTCCGACCCAAACGCCCAAATTTAAAACTCTCCAGAAGCTTATCCTTTCGTATTTTCACAATGTCATCCATATTCTTTCACAACTTACGAACAACGACCTACTGCATCTCGCTGTCACAGAGAGTGCAAAGTTGATTCCTTATGTCGTCAGCAGTCGCAAGGCTGTTAAATCGTACCTGAAGGTAGGCCAAATACACCCGTAACACGTGAGGAGTCTGAAGTCATTGCCTCGCTGCAGAAATGTCTCGAACTATGGTCAAGCGCGGAGGATAGTATACGCATAGCGGCATTTTTGGCCATCAGGAAGCTTGCGTCAGCCATGGATGAATCAATCATGGATAATGTCCTCAAGGTATGCACACGTTTTCATGATCTTTCTTTTTTTTTTTTCCCTTACCTATGCGCTTGATTTAAAGGGGGCGTATTTGACCTTACTCCGGTCGTCAAAATCTACAAATGTTCACTCACTGCCATCTATAAACTTGATGAAGAATTCGGCGTCCGAAGTCTTTTGCATAGATCACTCTACAGCGTATCAACATGCGTTTGGGTATATTCGCCAACTTGCCATCCATCTCCGGAATAGCATGAAAGTTAAAACGAAGGTTTGTGTGTTATTGTTCATCGTTCTTCCAGAAGTTGAATGGGGAAAATATTGGTCAGGAGGCGTACAAGCAGGTGTACAATTGGCAATACGTTCACTGCATCGATTTTTGGTCAATCGTGCTCGCGCGCGCATGCGATACCCGAACTCGGGCCGAAAATGGTGGCAAAGAGAGCGATCTCAAACCGCTAATCTATCCTCTGGTTCAGGTCTGTCTTGGGGCTATCAAGTGAGCATAATCGCATCTCAATCTATCTATCACTGACGCCTTTTCCCTTGCATGTAGACTTATCTCCACTAGCCGGTCGTATCCCTTCCACCTGCACATCATTCGTTCACTCCTCCACCTAACGAAACACACGGACACATTTATTCCGCTCTCACCGTACCTTGTCCCCATCCTCACGTCAACGCTTGCCCCCACCAGTCGGCCCAAGGCGTCCACGTTGCGGCCCTTGGATCTTGATGTACAGATCCGCGCACCTCAACAATACGTCAAGACACGGATCTACTATGAAGGCGTCCTGGAAGAATCGGCGTTTTTGTTGACGGAATGGCTCGCAAGCCCCACAGTGCAGGGTAGCATTGCATTCCCAGAAATCATCGTTCCTATCACCGTTCTTTTGCGAAAAGCCCTCAAGGCAGCACGCTCAGGTTCTTCAGGTGCTAGTTCCGGTAAAGACCAGGGCATTGTCAAGGTCCTACTTGAGCGGATAGATGAGAGCAGCAAATGGATAGAACAGAGACGGAAATCGGTTGTCTTCGCTCCAGGACAGCTCGGAGATGTGGAGAAATGGGAGAGTGATTTGAGTGTCAAGGTCGACGACGCTCCTTTGGGCAAATACCTCAAGGTCCAGAAGAAGCTGCGTGAAAAACGACGCCAACTTGCCCAGAAGGTGCGCTTTTGTTTCTCGTTAAATGATATTCCCTGAGTTTGCTAACTTGTATCTATTGAAGGCTCGAGAAGGGGAAGGAGAGGTACTGGAGGAGTGATTTCATGGGGATTGCGCGCTCCTTGGCTTGGGCACGGAGGAATTTTTTTTGTTGATGTTCTGTCATTCAATGTGAACTTAGTCTGACGGGCGTCGACAAGCAAATAGTCATACGGTGTTACAGTTCGCGCTATTTTATCTCTAATTATAAGATGTGAATATGACCACTGGTACATATAAGAGTAAGGTTGGGACATCTGGTCAGCGCCAAGGCACCTATGCAACTGGCAGTGTTATCCATCAATGATATCTGCAACGCCCGAGGTACAACTGCGGGATCTTGCGAGGTAGAATCCGATCTCTGAAATCCCGATAGGCATCCAGGTCCATGGAAGAGCTTGATAAAATGAATATATGATATTCTAAACATGATTCTCAGTACGCTCCTGTGAGATGGATAGAGAAAGAAACAGACCAGCGGTATGCGCGCCTCGGACGAAGAACTACCATATGTTGAAGAAAACCTTCCACCAAGGTCTTCCAATTCCTTGAGCGCTCTTCTCAAAGGCTTCAACGAGTCGATCATAATGAGCAGGTGACGAGGCCGGTTGTAATGTTTTTTTAGAAAGGGGATACTAGAAAATAGAAGCTTGTCACCAGAACAAAGGGCCAACAAACGATTCGCGGGAGAAGCTCACCTGCTTATACATCTCGTTTTCTTTAAGTGCACGTGTTGCACGTACACATTGAGCGTTAAGTTTCGGGTGAGTCGCCAGAGACCCCCACAATGTCTTTAGCTGTAGGTTTGGGCGAAAAGGGTCTTTGATCCAGGTTTCTGCGATTCCATGCATCTGTTGTGCTAGTTTAGAGGAAGCTTTGGTAGCCATGAGGAGCAGCTGGTTCTGGTGTTGAGAGAGTCAACGTAGGACTCGGAGTTACTCAAAAGCCTGTTAAGGAAATTTCAGACTCCGCTCCTTCCATCCTCTCTAAACTTAGCAAAGCTTCTCTCACTCACTCACTCACTCGAGTCACCTTTCATGTACATATGGATCTCAGGGCACTGGCACAACTCTCAAGCAGCATTGTGGATACTTACGGTCCATTCGCGGCTGCTTTCACCCGCGCCACCTCTTATCTATCACTGATACCAAAAGTACACCCCCTCGACCTCCGAGGCTTGACGACATACAGCACGGTGGACTATTAATCTCAATGGGAAAGAAATGGGATCAGTATCTCCCTACGATATCAAGGAATCCCGGCGGCACCCTCAAGTCATTGTGTCACCGTTTTATTTACTGACCTACAAAAAATTCGAACACTAGCGACATCAATGTGTTTCCAGGAAGATGGCTCCTTCACATCTGATTCCAGAATGCACAATATCCTGACCGCTTGAAAGTTCTGCTTCGTGGACATGGGTTTGATAGTTGACAAAGTTTGATTATCAACACATTTTTTTTGCTTTCAGATTATCTCAACCTGGACATCAATTATTCTACGTATGTATGCATGTCCGATTTCCGGGATTTCGGCGAGGCATTTTTGCATCGCTCCTTTGAAAGGAGAAATGTGACCACAACACTGGAACAATGTGGACCTTCGCTGAGTTCATGATTATTTCCAACCACTACTTGTAACATCCAGATCGTCTCACGATGTTGAGGAGAAAGTCTTAAATATATCATGATACCGGCCTTTCTAGAGCCTGAGTTGCGCGATTTCAATATAGTACAGATTTCGCGTGGATCTGTCTAGACTGTATCATCTAGTACAGTTCTAGACCAATACCAAGGTTGAGTGTAGCTATTACAAGACGATCGTCGATACGACGACTGGGACAACTGAGTTTGAATTCCCGTGCCACTGCAACATGATCGAAAATCGGCTTTGGACCGATACCACCTTCCATAT
>JABAJV010008765.1:0-19816 GCA_018854895.1 Tricholoma furcatifolium | reverse complement strand
TACTGATCGACATTACGCCACATCAGTTTAGAGCAATGACCGGACCATCAGTGATACACAGCAGTCATCGTAGATGAAGTATTCTCATCTTTTCTATGTCGTTCTACATTACATTACGCAAAATCAGATAGCCGCCTGAACCAACACAACCTCTTCCCTCCAAGCCTCCCTCGCTTCCTTCCCGTCCTCTCCTACCGCACAATCCTTTTCACACGAAAACACAATAGCAGTGCCCCACTCCATACCCCTTCCTTCAGCGCCCTTGAGCGCCTGCTCTACTGCCTTCCTCCGCTCCTCATCCGTTTGTGGTTTCCCTTTATCCTCATCCCCAGGCCGTCGCAGAACATTGATCAAATTTGGCATCAGCTGGCACTCGAAGACACGCTTGCCACGACATGCCGGACAAGGGGGGATATTCGTCGGGAAGTAAGTGCGTTTCGGTGTGTTTACCACTGTGAATGCGGCTTTTGTGACGGGAAGTGTTGGTGCAGGTGGGGACGGGAAGAGGGAGGAGAAGATGCTATCGGAGGAGAAAGGAAGTGGTGTACCATTCAGCTCATACCTGTCAAACGTGGGGTGATGAGTGGATTTGTTTCATGGAGGTTCAATAAAATATGGCGAAAGACGAACCGGACACACTGTTCACCCTCGTAGCCAACACGTTTGGTGAAGCGCTCAAAGACATGATCCATCTCCAAAGAGTCTTCGTATGCTTCGGACACCCAGGAGACATCCTTGTTGCCCTTGCGATCATCGTCATCTAAGGAATCAGTGACCTCAGCTCCAGGCGGAAGCTTAGGCTTTGGTTGTGGGGGTAGATATTCGGAAACCGTCGATAGGTAAAGCGGTGGGTAGGAAGGTGCGGCTTTCCATGGCGATTCTGAAACGGTCGCTGTCGCCATTGCCGTAAGGAGTTCATCCTCTGATGATGGCTCATCATCGCTTCCGGCGTCGTCGTCGTCGTTGTCTTCCTTTTCATGGGTCTCAGGCTCAGGGTCGTTAGACTCAGTAGATGGAGGGTTATCCCCGAAGATCTGTGCCCCAAGCCCAAACATGTTTGGATCTGGTGAAGCGTTGCTCATCTGTAGGGCGTGAGTACAATTTCATACAAACATCTATTGGGGTCGCGCGACACATACCGAAAATGGGTTTTTCTTGGTTTCATTCTTCTTCTGCTCCGCCTGAGCCCGAGCCTGTGCCTTCGCTTCCTCTATGGCACGCTTCTTGGCAAGTTTGATTTCCAATTTTGCGGCATATTTATCATTCCGACGGATGCCTCTCCATGCGCGTATGCTGATTTCGTTATGGTGACAGAAAGCGACATGTGATTAGCACGATCGGAGGCAGACAGCAGCGGCAACTGATCCTCACCTGCCTGGTTTACCCTGACAAGAGGTTTTAGCGCAGCCCCAAACATAAAGCGCGCGATCCATGGGGCTGTCTTCAAATGGACACCACACTTGTACGAGAAGCTCGCACGGATTTGAACAAATTTTGCATTGGGACGAAGAGAAAGATGGTTCACGCGAAGGGAGAAAAGCCTTGTTCGAGAATGCATAAGCATAGATATTCGATATTGTAGTACATGAGTGAGATAGGTCGTACAGGATGCCCTCCGATACGAGAGACGGCGGCATCGTTGATATCAGAATCAGACTCGACGAGGCCGTCGGGTACACCCAACAAGACAGAGGTTTCTACATCGGAACCCACATCATCGTCGGAATCTGACCAGTCTTCATCGCGAGTGGGCGACATTGTACCTACGAAAGAAGAAAGATGATCAGATTGGATTCAACAAATAATATGTAGGCGAAAAGATCAGAAAAGCATGAATGGTATAGTTTTAAAAGACTCGTCACGTTCTGGTGAAACAGAGAAACTCGGTCGCGCCAGGTTCAGACTCGTCATCTAGGTAATTCATCAAACAAGGGGGAGAAGATGTGAAATTACTCACTGCAGGCTGTGTTGGGTGAAGGGAAAAAGACAGCGGCGTTGTAAAACTTTTTTAAAGAGCAATACCAAACAAGTACAATCACATCAAAGTGATCCCGATATGGAAGTGGGAGTCGAAGTCGAGCTTAAGCGAGAGAGTTACGGAGGATCAGCTTGACCGAGGCACACACCTCCACACACCTTTCTTTCTTACTCCCATCATCTCCCCTTTATGGCATCCAAGCCATACTCGACAGAGCCAACGTCAAGACACAAACGACGCGGTGTAGCCCTCTCATGTGCAGAGTGCAGAAGGCTCGTTCATTTCTTACTGATTACCTCGTCGTTTCAGTCGCGCTAACCTCCAACTTAGGCTTAAACTAAAGTACGTTACTTCTGGACGTCCTGCAATTGGTTCTCATTCGACTCGGTATCCAGATGTAGTCGTAACTTTCCCTGCAGGTATGTCGATGCTATGGCGCAGCCAGAAAGGCTGTGTGTTCTTACAAGAGCTTCTATCGCAGTAACTGTGTCAAGAAAGGTTGTTCCGCAATATGCCCAGACGGTGCGTGTGTCTGCAACCTATTTCTAGTACGCCACAACTAAAACACGCGTGAAGGTTCGCTTACCACCGGCAAAGGCAATCGGTGAACCCTCTGCTGTCCCTAGTGTCCTCCAAAGCTCATATCTTCATCAGATTCGTACTGGCAAATACCGAGTCTCTACATGAGAAGATAAACGAACTTGCAAATCGCGTCAGGCAATTAGAAGATGCCCTATCACAATCGCACGCGCTACACTCCAACTTCACCCATCCTTTGCTGACAGAAGAGCTTCTTCAAATCAAACGCCCCCTGGAACGAGAACGCATGCCTGTTACTAACGGCAAGGAGGAAAAGAGCGATTCCAATGATAACATCGACTCAATGGGTTCCCTGTTGGTCCCCATCATACCTGTCCATCAAGTTCACGTACTGACATATAACCATATTAATAGCTCAATTTCTCATGGCGGTCGCTCGACATTTTTTGGCCAGACAGCGAATTCTTGGGTGCGTAGCATGCTTCATTTGCCGACTCGGGAGCCTCATTATCATTATTCATCCCTAGTACCTCCTGCAAGTACGTTCCAATGCGATTTAACGGCATCGTTCTCCACACAAAAATAACGCGTGTCTCTGTAGAACGAGGCGGGCTATGAAGAGACCGAGGATCCATCTTTTCACGATTCACCTCAACCCACTGACATTCCGTGGTTAAATTACGCGTTTCCCTTTACTCCCCCGGCGATTAAAACAGCAGAGACCCTCCGGGTATCAATCGTGGAGTTTTTACCTCGGCCAGCCGCCGCTGCTCGCAAAATATGCGACATCTATTACCGTCATGCTGCCTGGATGTTCGTAATCCACTCTCGTCAACGGTGTGACCTAACTAATTTTATACGATGCCCTTCCCCGCAGGTACACCCCTATAACAGAAAACGACTTGATGGAAGACATTTTCCGCCCTGTTTATGACCAGGACGGTGCGTATCAGGGATCAGTCAGCGCACATAGTCTGGCTGTACTTTTCATGGTTTTCGCCATGGGAACTCTACTGGACCCCGATCGACCCGCTTGTTCTCAAGAATCTATGCAATACTACCAATTGGCTCGTGCAGCGCTGGCACTTAATCCTGTCCTAGAAGAGCAAACGATTCCTGGCATACAAGCGCTGGTAAATCTTCACATTGTTTTTTCATCTATTTTGGACACCTTTCTGATTCATCATTGTCGCTCAGTTGTTGATATGTCATTTCATGTTCTTATCGGATATGGGAGGCCCGCGGTGGGTGATCATGGGGATGATTGTTAAGATGGCACAAAGCGTCAGTCATTCAGATCTTTGATCCATATGGAGCGAGCATGCTGACCATGACATTTATTCACAGCTCGGACTTCGTGAGCGCCTTTTAGCTAACCATCCAGATATAGTGGGCGCTGACAGGGTCTTTGTTATTAGATCGTGACAGCGGCAAGTGGAATCTCGATTCTGTGGAAACGCAGAAACGACGTGAGCTGTTTTACGAGTTGCTGACTTATGACTCGTGGCAGGTAAGGCCCAGGATCACCCAATTGAATTTATGGCACGCCACTGATCAACAGCATTAGAGTCTGACATTCGGACGTCCTCCGTCATTCTCCACCCTCCACATAGACTGCAAACTTCCCCACGAAACGACTAAAAATGAAGATGGGGAGGTGGAGATGAGCTGTAAGTAGACCTGTCATTACCAGCAGCTTGTCTTTGCTAACAACTCTGAACTTCAGTTGCGGCTTGGAAGCATAGATTTGCCTCACAATGCCTGAGCGTTGTGCATGACCAAGCATTCGGCGCTCGGCCACTCACTTACAAAGCTATCCAGGATCTCGACAAGAGGGTACGTACCTGGTATGTCCCGCCGAGTCTTCAAGTCCCCGGATTTGGTGGGGCAAAGTTGGAGCTAGAACAGCCAAGCGTCGAGCTCACGATGCAGAGGTACATCGCATACGCAATCAAAGAAATCTGTAAGACGATATTTCCCTCTCAATCGAAGAGCTCGTATTGATTACCTGGCATAGCCCTGTTTTATATGCACAGAGGATATTTCGCGCAGGCTATGGAAGACAGTCCCACGGACCCCATGGGAAGCAAGTACTCGCCCTCGGTATTAACTGCCTACAGCAGCGCATGTTCCTTTGTTGGCTTGATCGAAAGCTTGTTCAAGCAGCATCCGACATTGACTGAACGGATGTGGTTCCTCTTCACTCACGTTTTCTCTTGCTCAGTACGTTCTTGCCTTGCATCTGATCTTGGTATAGCTAACTGAGTCTGCTAGATCGTCTTGGGATCTATTGCAGTCAAAGCCAAGGTGCAGATAGCGCGGTCTGCACTGTCACATCTGGAATCTGCGTGCAATCTGTTCAAGCAGGTGACAGATCAAAGTCGTACAAGCAAAATAATAGTACGTTCTTGGCATTGCCTCGATTTTTCTTTTTTTTCGCGTTTCTGACTAGATCGCACAGCCCATCCTCGAAAAACTTCTGGAACGCGCGCGTGCAGCTCAAAATCTTCAACAGGGAGAAGGTTCCACCAAACTTACATTCTTTCCTCCGCCCATCAAAAGCGAGGTTGAAGAGCTAACAACACTCGGCGGCATGACGCGACTGGTATCGCGCAAGTCGCCCTCCTCGCCGTCATACAGTGGCTCTAGCCCAGTCTCCCAGCCCGCATCCCCGCCACCTCTCGCTTCTCCACAAAATGGCCTCCGCTTTCCTTCTGAAAATATGAATACGTCTCCGTGGCCACAATTCAACCATCTTCAGCAGCAGCAGTACGCTGATCCGTCGACGCCATATCCGATGCAACAAGATATGTCGCTCGTGTATGGCGGACACGTACCCATGGAGTCCATGCAGGACTACTATGGGTATAACCATGTCAACTTCACCAACATGCAGATGCTGTCGCCTGCCCCAGATGAATCTGTGCATTATATGCAACCGGCCGAGTCATGGCAAAACTTTGTGTCGCAATTTAGCAAGTGATACCTTTGCTCGTCTTGTACTTACACTATATGTTGTTGGATTAATAGGATGATATATTTCATGTACTAGTAGCGATATACCTTTGTCTAGTTTACCCCAGCGTCGATGTACTTACTACTACAATATTTAATACGTTATTTGTTCTGGTTATGCTAACGCCTTGCACTTGCTATCATCACAACCTCAGACTATTTCATTACCGCCACTCTCAACGTTCTTTTATTCGTCCTGTATTCTTTTTCTCTAATCCATCCAGGACGGTAGCATGCCTGTCCCAGATGCTCGCACACGCAACAAGATAAGCTTGAACCCAACTACCATCCTCTCCACGTCGTACGTGTCCTTTTTGAAACAATACCTTGACGCATCTACTGACCAGAAAATCGCCTATTGGCTATATGTACATTTCTGAACAGGATACCAAGCAAGCACATCCCAAATATCTTGTTGTCGAATGCACTCGTCGCATTCTCACTATTCGCTGCGAAAGAATGGCTGTTGGAGCATGATGTCGGCGTGTTCTGGGTTGTGATGCGCGTGTTGGCTTGCGGAGGATTTGGTGTATTGGTTTGGGAAGGGTTCACTAGGCAAATGGCGAAGCGCAAGACTATCGAAGTGTGTACGGTTTTCGTACTATATCTCGACGTGATTGACAGCGACTTCTAGTGGTCAGTGCTGGGCATGGCATCGCTATTGGTATTTGTCAAATATGGAGCATTGTTCACTGCTTTATTTCGACTATCGTCGTATCGGTAAGTCCAATTCGAGTGGTAGATGCTTTGCTTTGTGCGAGTTGAATATCATCTCTTCAGGGTCGTTCTCTTCACTCACTTTTCTACGCTGTGGTCGAGTACATTGCTTAGAATGGATTCGGTACGTTCACAGTATCCCCAGATTTCTTGAACAAGTTTCGATCCTTTTTTCACAGGCCCGGAAAAGTCTATTCATCATACTTGCACTGTTAATCTCTATCTCAGCAGACACCCAACTTTTTTCTGTCAACTCGGTGCATGTCTTAACTGGGTACGGCGCGTTGGTGATACACACTCTCACGTCGAGCGCTCTGGACAGCACTCTAGGAATATTATCCCCGTCCTTGGGTTCCACATTCACAGTCGCTCTTGCGACACTGGGCGCATCTATCTTTGCTCTTCCATTCTACCTATTTAGGTTGATGCTTGTAAGTTTCTCTCGGGTCCATCCTACTCCCGAACCCATATCTGACTGAACTTCGAAATCCAACTAGCTTGGCTTCCCAACGGAGCCTGTATTGCCCCTCATATCTCTGGCTTCTATTCCTGTTATAGCATATGCGGTGCTTTTCTTCGCCCCTCTCACAGCTCGCTCGCTCGCCCATTTATCGTACGTCCCGCAATACTTCAAGCTTTCCTACCCTGCAATCGCCGTTATCGCTGTAATATTCGGTGTATTAGCTTTCACTCAGACCCCATCATGGAGTGACCTTTTCGTGGTTGGTCTTCTATATTCAGGTTCGCATCTTCTCACGCACGACTTCCCCGGTCATTCGCTGAAGCACGGTAACAGGTATGTTCCCCGAGAACATAGACGCATTTGCGGGCCCACCTCGAACGCCCACGGGCCGGCTTCTCAAAGCATATCTAAAGACCATTCTTTCAAATCCGGAATCTAGAAAAATATTTTATTTTCTGTGTTTAAACTTGTGTTACATGATGATCCAGATGCTTTATGGCGTCTGGACCAACAGTTTAGGACTTATCTCGGATGGTAAGTCAGTTGACCATAGACCCAAAAGCCCACTAACTTAACCCACCCATGCAGCGATACACATGGCCTTCGATTGCATGGCAATTGGCGTTGGACTATTCGCGTCTGTAATGGCAACTTGGGAACCTAACGAACGGTTCACGTATGGGTAAGTCTTGTCCACTGTTGCAACCACCAGTTTTGTTCATCCTCTCTGCAGTTACGGAAGAATCGAGACTTTGTCCGGCTTCGCTAATGGTATCTTCTTGATTTTGATTTCAATATTCATCATCTTCGAAGCTATACAACGCCTGTATGTCTTTTTTGATACTCTATAACACTAGCTTTCTAATTTTTTTTCAATAGTTATGATCCACCAGAAATGAACACCAGCCAGTTGCTCCTCGTCAGCAGTCTAGGCTTGGGCGTTAATCTGTTTGGCATGTTCGCTATGGGTGGACATCATCATCACGCACGTCTCCCAACTTGCCTCTAGAATTACTCACCTGACATGGAATTATAGGGACATTCACACTCTCATGGCCATGGCCACTCGCATGGGTCTGACGCCAGTCACTCTCATGCAGCCAGCCCTGCTCCTGTTTCTGGTCATTCGCATTCGCATAACCACAGCGACGACCACTCTCACTCTCACTCCCACTCCCACTCGCCCCCGTCTGCGCCGCTGTCCGCACATACTCACTCCAGCTCGGATTCTCATTCCCACTCCCACTCTCATTCGGCTGCAGAGTGTGCATCGGATCACGATCACTCGCACTCTCACTCTAACCCGCAACAGATTGAGCGCTCGCGATCCCTTCCACTGCCAGAGATTCATTCGCACTCGCATTCGCCGCCTGAATTGCATTCTCATTCTCATTCTCAACCTGAACCCCACTCCCACTCCGATTCGCACTCACACTCACACTCACACTTACCTCCCGCTCTCCATTTGACGGACAGCAATGGAAGCACATCATCGATGAAAGGTCACCTCTCGCGCCCTTCAATAAAGATACATCCAGCGCCAGATTCAGACTTCTCTTCGAGGGATACGGTCCTCTCGCCCCTCTCAGCCGGCATCACGCCCAGCTACAAGTTCGGCTTCGGTCAGGATGAGCACCTCAGCAAGCACCATAACACTGGTCATACACACTCATCGGCGCATGAGGGTCACAGTGATAATATGCGAGGCGTGTTTTTGCACGTCATGGCTGTACGTTTCTTCAACCTCGATATTCTTAATGTCTGACGGTTTTCCAGGACACACTTGGCTCTGTTGGTGTAATCATCTCAACGCTATTAATCCAATTCTACGGTTGGACTGGATTCGACCCAATAGCCTCGCTTTTCATCGCAATCTTGATTGCTGCCAGTGTCATACCACTTGTGGTGGACACTGGAAAGATTCTTGCACTTGACTTGTCGGACAAGGACGCCGTAATTCAAGAGGCACTCGAAGAGGTCGGCCTTTTCTGAATGCGCCATATGCTAAAACTCATCCCCTTTCTCAGGTTTCCTCCATCCCCGGTGTAGTCTCTTACTCTCAACCTCGATTCTGGCCGAAAGATGCCTCAACTATCATTGGTTCGATACACATCCAATTAGCCCCCTCCGCCGCCTCGTTAGACCCGGGAGGACCTCATTCTAACCAGCGAACCACATATACCAAATTAGACCGCGTTACTGAGCGAGTCGACGCCTTGTTGCGGCAAAAAATACCCGGACTCGAAGAACTTACAATACAAGTGGAAGAATCAAAACGGTAGCAACAATACATCCTTGTACCATTGAATATATCATTATCGATTTTCGTCTTCTACTGTCCATGTTTTGAGGGTATTTGAGGTATTGGGAACGGGGCATTTCGCTCGCAATCTCCCTAAATGAACGAGTGAAGTTACTGGAGGTTTCGCAATCTTTGATTTATCGGGGTTTACGTGCAGATATATAGTTACAGTACGAATATTTTATCTCTGATAAAAACTGTAGACTGAAAAGACCGTAACGTACAGAGCAGATTATACAGTAGCTGAGTGGCACTGGCAGTACTAGTAGGACATACATAGATGAGAGAGCAAATGGAAGGGCAGATACAGCAAGGGCAGTCGAAGAAAAAAGGTTTTGATTTGGATATGTCATATGCCCTCTAGAGGACATAGAAATATCGAATAAAGTGGGATGGGAGCAAAGTTACATCGAAAATCCTGCAGCTGCCATAGCAAAGTCGCTCCAGGTGGTATGCATATTTCCTTCAGGAGACCCCGATCCACGCCTTTGACCATGGGGCACAGGATGCGCATCTAGCATGGGAGTATCACCATAGTCGTCGATTCCATTCACCCCCCGCATCTGAGCAGTACCATAGTCGAAGACGGGGAAATATTGCAAAGTCTGACCGCCGTGCATATTCCCCATGCCACTCATATTCTGGTGTTGCGCATGATGGGGGGAGTACTGCTGTGTTGGGGAAGACTGCGGGTATGGTTGTTGCTGATGGTGCGAATGGTAGCTTTCCGGATCGGCCTGGAAAGCGGGGGAAGTGGGCATCGTCGACATACCATACACGGACACAGGTGATAGGTCATCAGGATACGAATTATTGAGGTGTTGGGATGGCCCTCCGCTCGATGAGCCCATCGAATCGTGTCTCCTTAATCCTGATTGAGCTTCTTGTGGATTGAACGAGTCGAGATACTCCAGTATATTTGGATGAGCCCGTGTCGACGGAGATAAATGTATAGGAACAACAGGCTTCTGGGTGGTCGGTGATCGATCCAACGGCAGGGGAGAAGATGGTTCTTTTTTCGCAACCAATCGTGTTTTGCCGCCTAGTACCGACAACTCATCATCATCATCGGTAGGTGAGGCGCCTTCAGTCGGTGATGGCAAGCCATATTTGTTGGGCGGAGAATTTCGCCCTTTCCTAAATTCATTAAGACTGTAATGCGCCTTATCCTGTAGGTTGAGCATGATTTCCTAAGGCACATCCTTGATTCACGGCATGCAAACACAGTTGAGAACAGGAGCTTACCAAAACTTTCTGTGCACGGAATCCACGTGCAGCCTTGGCAAAAAGCTCGCAAGCAGAGTCCAGCTGGACCAGAGCAGAAGGGGCCAGACTCATCGAAGGGCACCGTGTCACGATCGACCCTAAAACAATCTACTTAAACCTTAGCGGAACTTTTCGAGGAGCTAAAGGTTAAAGACATACCGCGCAGGAAAACATGTGAGTCCACAAGAACCATATTCTCTCACTAAGCTCCTTCAACTGTGCATGAAGGTTCCTCATTAGCGCCACCAACGAGCCTGCGCTACGATACGCCGCAATGACGGAAGTTCCATAAGGGCTCCCCAATGGGTCTTTGGGGTGATCACTAATAGCCCGGGCGAAGAAGCTCCTGTGCAAATACAGCAGATCTAAATGTAGATCGTCAGCGCTGCGCCGCAATTCAGTATTCCAGATATGGCGCACTCATTTCTCTGATGGCCAGTACGATATGCCGCTGCAGCGTCAGCATTACAGTGTCGGGGAATCCCCCGGGCCGTGGTTCTGAGCTTCCGAAGCCAGCAACCTGAAGGACAGGGGGCACCGGGAAGGCGCGCATTTTTCTGTCCAGCTGCAGCACAGTCGCATACGTCGGCATCTTTGCGCCGAACGCTTGGTCATGGAAAAGATTCATGCACTCGGAAGTAAAGCGGTGCTTCCACGCATGGACTAGGAGCGGAAAATGTCACTGTCAGATTGCCGAATTCAGTCAAATGCTACTCACAACTCTTGTCATCCGAGGTATCGTTTAGGAAAGGGAGTTTGGTGTCCACGTGAGGCAAGGCAAAGGAAGGAGGTCGGCCGAAGGTGAGACATTGCCAAGAATCGTAGGTGAATAGTTCCCAAAACAGCTCGCGGCGGTGTTGAGTCTCCGTGCTATCGACCTTCCAGCGTCCGCTATCGCGATCTTAGAATAAAGATCAAGTCAATTGATAACATAGGGCCTCGCAAAAAACATCGCTCACGTAAACCAATCTTTCGAGGGTCAAAATGTCAGCAAACGATGTTATGCAATGATGGGCACATTGAAATAACTCACACTCTGTCCCACTTTCACCGCGATACCCATAATGGCCCATCGAGCGCCAGAGCTTGTGCCATGCCGGTCAGCCAAGAACATATAGAACGTCATGAGGAACTGTTCGGATTAAAGAGATCAGCACAACGCCATGTGCCATCCAAGAAAGCTTACAAGAGCCTGCACAGCATGTACAGTTGGTTCATCAAAGATAGAGTTTGAAAATAGAGCTGCCCTCGCAAGCTGGTGGTACTTTTCGGCCTCCAAGTTATAAGCCTGAAGGTCAGTATTCACGAGACATCCAATCGCGAGCACCACGAAAAGAAGGGACAATCGATGAGCAAGCTGAGGATCATTAGTTTGCGGTTCGACATTGTCGTAAAACTGGGAGTAGATTTGACTATCAAAAGCCTCCTGAGATATGGGGTTGTACCTGCATGCCTTAGTTGGGAAGTTGTACCCGATAAGTAAAAAAGGTTTCCTCACATCCATGCTGCATGCCTAAAATAAATTTCTCGAAGTTCTAGAGCTTTGTCGGCAGATGGCAGGTACCAAAATAGGTCTTGTAGGCCGACCCGCTCACTCTCTGCTGACTGAGTCGAAGTGGCGATTGATAACGCAGAGGCCCGTTTGAGGATATCCAAGGGAAGCACAGTGCGAAGATTTGCGAGTTGATCTCCTTCTTCACCGTCTTCTTGGTGCTCGTTCTATTCAGGACAATCGGGGTTCAGCACTTTGTCATCAAAAACTTGATGTGCCACTAACCTGAAGGAAATACTGAAGAAAATTTTCAGTCATGGTCGTATGCATATGATGACAAACGATCTCACCCATGAGTTTGCTGTTGTGCCAAAATATTTCGTTCGTCCTGATATGCTAATCGATAGCGTTCCAAATGCGTCTACAATATCAGGGTTTTGTTCTTCCTCCTTCACGACAGCAGTAGGCCCGTTTCGGAAGGGTGCAGGCTCTCTCTGCAGGGGCATTTTTATACGTAACAGTTCATCTGTCAAGAGTGGATGTATCTCAGATGACAAGTGAGAGTGGGCAGATCGTAGTCCATCTTCAAGTTGGCGTACACGCGTCGACAACTCTGAGATTTTTTCGTGCAGCTCTTGCGTAGAAGCAAGAACAAATCTGTATAAAATATTATTCGTGCCATTTTAGCATAATCATCTCCAAGCGTACCTATTTCCTTGTCCAGTGGTGAGTGCACCCTACATCGCACCTTCAGTTTACCACACGAACGCGAAATCCAGGTGTGATTGAACATACGTCAGGACAAATAGCCCCACAGCCTCTCTTTACACATGAGCCACAAGGAATACCTCGATCACATCGTAGTTTTAACCTGATGCATATTTTTCAATAAGATATCTCCACAGGGACACAGGCGCCCATACCTACGACACTCTGCACAGCTGAGACGAGTTGCTCCCTTTCTCCTCTTCTTAATAGGTGCATGGTTATTGCCTGCGGAGCCAGCCGTTTTGTCAGTGAGGGAAGAGGAGGACATGGGGGAAAGATGATGAGAGTTGTTGGAGCGATGGGGTTTGTGAGCGCCGACCTTCAGAGATTGCCGCGGGCTATAAAAACGGAGATAGCCGACCGCTAGATATACTTCCGCTCGGGCGGTGGCTGTGCGACACCGTAAGCCGGCCCTGGGTCCGGCAATTATTACTATATTTTCAATTTATCTTCAACGCCTACGATATCTGCTCCTCCAATGACGATCTTGCAGAAGAAGGCATCCTAACTAGTTTTACTCTACTGATGATGTTCTAATTTCTTTGTCAAAATCAGTGTTGAATGTTGGGCACTCTCCGGTGTGGGAGACCTTCCTCGGCGGCGATCCTAGGCCAACAGTTTGACTTGGTTGTTGACATACTTTGACAAGCCACGCGTCGATTCCTCAAGTCCATCAACGACCGTCATAACCTGATCCGTGCAAAGTAGCTCAGGGACATATCACGCAGTAAGCCCCCTCCCTACCAACGTTAAACTAAGAATAAAGAGACAACCAAGGTTTACTTAGTATATGTCTAATTTATCACGTTTCGAGGGTCCTCTTTGAAGTTGGCGTATTCACCAACCGCATAAGTATCTCTTCAGAATTGACGTGACGTCCTTTCCAGGGCTTACGAAAACTGCGGGCATCCAGGAATAACTACTAGCTCCCCAGCGTGGTGCAACCCAAATCCGTCAAGCTTCGAAGGCAGATGATCAATGGAGCGCTTGAGATGCATGTCCAAATGGTGCGTTGCTCCATTACCCCTCCAAACCCTCAACGGAAGCTTGGCATGGCTTCTCCACTTCCCCCCAAGCCCACCTCGTGTCGTCATATCTAGCGTCGGGCAGAAAATCCTTCCGATGATGCATTCAACACCGTGTCCCACTCTAATCCGAAGGCGGCGTTTTCTTATCTCAAGAAAGACTAGCTGGGACGGAACGACCCATGTTTCATACATGTGTTCTTCTTAACTGAATGTTGTTCTCGGAAAGACGTGGGTCACCATCATGATCATATCACGATCAGACTGTTTCTTGCCATTTGCTCTGAATTGTTGAGATTTACCTAGGTTTTGATGCAAGTTCGGGTTATGTATTACATCGCTGACCCTAATGTTACGTGCTTTCTGATAGTGTAACACAACGATCAATTGTTCTCACTTAATGGCGCACATGGATGCGCCACGCGGCATGATCCTGTGGAAAATGGTCTCGCTGAATACATTTCTTGCTTCATGATGATTTTATCACAGAAGAGTCGATGATCTACTGTGGCTGAAGGAACCGTGAGGTTAAAGGGAGCGTATTTGTCATTGAGACGGCTAAGGGGATCTACATTGAGCAATAATCGAAGCATATGATTTATTTGCTGCGCTGCACAATGCAAAGAACCCATACTCTGTTTCTAAGCTATTGTTTGCTGGTGAAAGCTATTCTACGGTCGCTACGCGTACGGGAGTAGTTGAACAGTTACGTCGAATTGCTACTAGTACCAGTACTACTCTTATTAGCATCATTCAATGTCATCTGATCCGGACTTTGCTGCAGAAGTCAAGTGAGATCGCCATGTTAACCGTTGTTGGGCAGGACACTGATAGACCCTTCATGTCAGATATAATCACTGGCAGCTGCATCAACCGTGAGTCTTTTCACAAGGAACTCTTCGCTAAGTGGGCGCAGTGACCAAGGCCTGACGCTTGAAACAAATTGTCAGCTCTCGTAGAAGATGCAACGCTTGAGTACCGCAAGAAATAACACTCCTCCCTCGTCTGTTTTCGCTATTTTGCCACCATGAAACCGTGACGCTGATGGCGCTGGTGGCGCGCTTTTCCCTACCGCAGCAATACGAATGACGCATTACATTTGCTGCTAATTCTATTACAGCCAGAGATACTATAGACTCTATGTTTGAATGCAATGTGCGAAATATAAAGAACATAATAAACAAATAGCATGTGGTTATGATACAACGGACCCTAGAAGGCCCGAAAAAAGTGTCGGTCGCATGCCATATGTACATACGTAGCCATGCAGTCAAAATGCAACAATAAATATACAAAAATGCACATGCATAGGAATGAATTATAGAATGCTGTGAAATGCGAAATGCAGGTCCACATGATGGTATATCATGATGATATATGGAACAAGAATCCTTGTAACGATATCCATGGCCAGGCATGACGGTTTTAAGAAGAAACCATCCAAGTATCACGCATCCTGAGACACGATACCTCTAAACCGACGCGTCGACTCCATCTTGATATCCTTCCCAAGTTCGGGGCTATTGCTCGCACTCGAATCCGAGAGACTCGCGCCATCCCTCACGACCACGTTATCCGTGTTATACACCTCCGGCGGACTAACAGGCTCGACGTCAGACGATGACGAGTCCGACGTAGACCCGCCGTACATCGACTCCCGTATGCTCTCTTGTATGCTTTCGCCCGCATTCGAAAGACGCGGTTTCGCCTCCTGCTCTTCTTCCTCTACCAGTCGAGACCCAGAGGTAGAACCTTCCGGCGCAGGCTCCAGCACAGACGCCGTTGAACTGATCGAAGGCGTCCTCGAGCTGAAGAAACTTCCAAATTTGCGCGAGAGCGGCGTCGCAGACATGGGCGGTGGCGGCTGTGTGGGGGTGGCTTGCGCGGGAGCAATGGTAGCAGACAGGGGCACGCTAGGAGGCGCCTTCGCAGTGGATTCACCCCAGAGCTTTCCGAAGCCCCACGAGGTGGCCGGGGCAGTCTTCTTAGGGGGTGCGATCACGCTTTCATCGTCATCACCACGCGCCATCGTTGGCGGTGGCGGGAGCTTGAGGGAAGTCACGCTGGCGGTCTCGGGATCTGTTATTGTGGCACCGACGTCGTTTTCGCCGATGAAGTCCCGGAGGGCTTTGACACAAGTCTCGGAAGCCTCTCTCGCCTCGTTCGACTCCATGAGCTCATGCTTGGTCTGCGTAAGTTGATCCTTCACTGTGCGCAGTTCCTTGCGAAGTGCTTCTAGTTCAGCAGTGAATGAAGGTTCTGGTGAGGTGGAGGTAGTGGTTTCGGTTTGTGAATTTGGCGATGTTCGTCCGAAGAGACCAGAGTATCTTCGGGAGTTATTGGGTGGCAACGATGACACATTGTCAGGGAATGTGAAAGATGGAGGGCTGGTAGAGTTTTTGTTGTCAAGGAAAGAAGGATGGGTTGGAGAGTCGTTGACGGAGCTGACAGAAGCGATGCGCCGATGTCCAGGACGCGCAGTAAGGCTACCAGTCATTGGTGTAAATGTTGCACGTTTCGCAGACGGTGGGCTATTGAATGACGGGATGCCAGCACGAGACACGTCTATCGGTGCCATGCTTTGCCTCCTATTTTCGGTTTGCAAACGCATGAGGCCACGTCTAATGATCACATTCGAGTCAGCAATGCAGTGTTTGCACCATGTGGCACAGTATCACGCACCTGCTTTCTTCGACCTTGGTGCGTAGCAAGGCAATGGCCTCCTCGTCGTCCTTTATCTTCTTTCTAGCGTCCGATAGTTCGATCTCCATCGTTGTCGCCTTGTCAATCATATGTTGTAACGCGTCCTGTATCTCGGCCTCATGAGAATGAGACAAGGCAACTGCCTCGCGCAACTCATCGCGTTCTCTTGTGACATCGACCAAAGACTGTTGAAGCTGCTTCACAATATGGGCTAGAATCTGTGGGTCCATAGAGTCTCGAGGGGATTTGATACCGGTGACAGGTTTGCCATCGACATAATGAACGGGTGTAGGCGGGAAGGATTCCATGTCCAGTTGCCGTTCGAGCTCAAGACTGAGATCGATTGAGAAGTGCTTTTTAGTACCAGCTAGGCTCTCGGAAGAGAGTGGTGCTTCAAACTCGACGGAGTGGACATTTAAATGGTCCAAATCTGTCATGATAGTCCTGAAAACAAACGAAACGTAAGTAAAGACTTGTGAGGATCCTCGCAACCGACGCCGTAACAACTGTGCATAGGTCACGTGTACCCGCGTCCACATACTTCCGTCGCCGGCCCAACTTGTCTTGCTTGCTTCCAGTGGCGTCAACGCATTTGGACATCTCAATTGCAAGCTTTCAAGTAAACTATATTTCACGTTTCCTCAAGCATGTTCTTTTCTTTAATGTGGCAAAATCATGCGCGACAGTCACCGTCTTCAAGCCAGAACATGTCATCTTCAATGAGAACCCACATCTCCGAGTCCAAACCAGCCCACCGAGACTTCCACTTCCAACGGCAAATTAACGTGGATCTTCAAGAGTGGAAGACAATCCTCGTAGTGACCAAGTCTCTGCAGAGCAACACAGGTCGACTCATTTCCTTACTCGTCTCCCGATGACTACCACCTTCAATCTTCATCGCAAAATGGTCAGCCACAAGAGTGATCTGAAGATGGAATACACCGCTATCGAGTATCTGCACGTTTAGCATGGCCAAGCCAGTCACGGCGCCCACAGCGTGGCTATGCACAAACTCAAAAATCTTCAAAACGCCACGCCCACTGTTACAATTCTGACCCTGAAAACGTCGTCAAAACTTTCACACCTACTGGAGGCCTTACCCCGTATTTCGCTTGTGACAAACATCTCGATAAGACCAAGAGCTCTCTGCGAGGCGAGCTCTTCTTCAAAGACGCGAGATGCATGAACGCGCACTAGTGGATGAAGGGTGTAGAAGGGTGCCTTGACCCATCGTTGTCGTGCATTTCTCAATAAACCATCCATTCATGTGGGTGTCTTGATCAACTGATACACAGGGGTCTGCCCGACGGGAGAAGCGACCGTAATTTGACCCTTTACCTCGAAGCCTATCCTCTGGTAGATCACGAGCTATGATGAATGTCAGCACTGCGAACCACTGTCTGTAGACACCCAATGATCTCACTGACATCTAGCTCTGTTGTTGTTTCAAGAACAATAGAGACACCATCTAATCGTGCCTACAGATCACAGAAAGCATAAGCACTCGCAGCCGTTCATATGCTTTTCATTGGCAACCCACCCTTTCTTCGATCACCTTTATCATACTCTTTGCAATTCCTTTGCGATGATGTTCGGGAAGCACACCGATTAGGAGGAGAGACCATTGAGCCTTATGAAACCCAGAGCCCAACGATTCAATTGCCAAGCGGTCCATGTTGGGCAGAAACTTTTAAAAGAACTCTCAGTAATCATGCCCGATATGAAAGAAAAAAAAATACATACATGTTCATACCTCCATGTTCTCAGTTCCTCAGGACATTGCGAGAGAAAGACCTCTGATAGCACTTGACGCTGCTCTTCCCTGCACCACAATGTCAATCATCCAAGATAATCACAGTAGGAGTACCACGGCCAACGTACGTAGCTCCTCTTCCCTTCCCAGGCCCATACCACACCGCGACACCGACTATCTCGTCAGTATCTGGGTGGAGAGTCGCAACATGCACTTCACCCCCAAGTAACCCGTCACGTATGAGAGATTCGAAATGGAGAGGGATAAGCGAATGGTTTCCTCCCACGAAAATATTTAAGAAAGGATCATCTTTATCAAATGCGGCCTGGAGCGCATACGCAGCCTGTAGAATAACTGCGTCTGTAGACGATCGTGAATAATTGAGACGGGGGTATCAACGACGATTCAAGTCTACCAGAGGGATTTTCCAGGCGCCGGACAGTAGGGTGTAGAGCGTTTTCCATGCCAACCAGAAATAAAGGGTCACTGCAAATATTGGCACCTGAGCAACAGGCTTAGGAAAGCGAGTGAAAGATGTCTGGGTAACATTTGGAGACAGGCCGTCATGACTTCATCATCGATCATCAATAAAAGTTAAGCCAAATTGAAACAGTGCCATCGACTCAACCTTCTACCAAGTACTCGATACTCAACTACTCCATTACTTGAAGCTTTCACAGGCGATCTCCTTTGTCGTTTGTTACGAGCTCCCGTTTTTCAGGTTCTAAGAGTCTTGGAGCTACCAAACATTTTACTAGAAAATGACTAGACACGACTCCAGCAGACTCTCCAGCATCATCTACGTCCATATTCTATGCCCGTTCGATGACCCTTGCACAAACTCAGACGTAGTAGGGTTAAACACGGAATTCATGTGTCGAGGCGGCCATATCTCCTCCTCCAGATGCTGCTGTTGAGTGAGGCTTGACGGACTCACAAACTTCCCAGAGTACTTCAGACTCGGACGCAGATCCTCGTCGCGCTGCGGTTTAGTGGTGTGCCATAATCTCGACACAGACTGTGGCGTCGTAGGGTAAACCAGAGGTGTTTCCTCCTCGTCCAGATGCTGCTGTTCAGTGGTGAACCGTACACGTGGACTCGGATCTTCGTGCGCTAACTCAGTCCTAGGGTGGCAAGCCAGAGGCGGCTGCTGTTCAGTGGTGACAGGCGGGCTCGGATCTTTGTGTGTCTTGTATGTTTTCTGGTATAATTGGATTGCGGAGTATATGGCGGTGGCTGTCACTCCGAGTCCTATTGTCGCTGCTGCTACAAATGTCATAGTCCTTCTGTGGTCTGTAAACATCTGTTTCGGCAGAGTAAGCAGCAGCACCGAAAAATAGCAGAAGAAGGCACTTGTAAGGTTTCCGATGGTTAAATTGGTTTCGAATAATTGGGCGGTGGACTGCATCTGTAGCATTGCTTTCCACGAAACTTATATAGCTTGACTTGAACAAGGGCATAAGACAAGAAACGCGCACCAAATGAGGAATGCTTATCATCCTTTCTGCCTGATCAGGAATACAAGATACACTTAACCTGGGCGTCGGGAGGAAACTTGCCATGGTATTTCAGTCGCGTAAGGCTATTGTCGCTATGATATTTCAGTCGCGTATCGCTATCGCTATTGTTGTTGAAACGTTGAGATACCATATTGGGTGCGTGGCTGTCTCTTCTCCTATTTACTTAAAGCCCCTTTTACGCATGCCATGATCATAATTTCGGTCTGAATCTGAATCCATTTACAAATCCCGAGTCCGAGTCCAAGTCCAAGTCCAAGTCCAAGTCCAAGTCCAA